>JANAVB010008799.1:2177229-2377229 GCA_029216955.1 Iris pallida
TATCTATATATATATATATATATATATAATAAGCAGCAAATCTATAACATAAATATAGTATATATAAGACATATGTATATACAAATATATGTATACATATATATATAACAAAAAGAAAAAGGAAAAAGGAAAGAAAAAGAAAAGGAAAAGAAAGACAGCCAGGGGACTCGAACCCAGGCCAGAGAAGCGGGGGGGGGGGTTTAGGCTAGGTCGGGCTGGCCAGGGGTCAGCCCGCTGTCGTGTTAAAGGGTTAGGGTTTTGTTTATTTATTTAGTTTAGGGTAGATTAATAAATAAAAAACATATAAACAACTGTCCTGTGTCCTGACAGTTAAGGACAGGTATCAAACGTGTCCTCGCTTAGCACGACACGTACGAGCTCAGTCTCGTGTGTCCGAGCACAGCACTGAGCTCGTCTGTCCTGGCGAGTCTCGTGTGTGAAGACGAGACACGCACGACACGAATCGGATCCCGCTACTCACGTGTCCGGCGATTGGAGGGTCTTCGAAGGAGCTCGACGGCGGAGAAGTGGTCGGGACGGTGGCGCTCCGGTGGCGCTGGGGTCGCCTCGTCATCGCGCGTCGACTGATGGTGGTTGGAGGCGGTGGAAGTCGACGGTGGGGCTGGGCGAAGCTCGTCGGAGTAGGGTTAGGGTTTGTGGTTTCGTCGGGGAAGAAGGGGGTCGTCGGTGGCCGTGGGGAGAATTTAGGGTTAGGGTTTTGGTCTGAGGGTTAGAGGGGAGTTTTATAGGGGGATTTGAGGCGGTGGGGGCAGCCGGATTTGGCGGGGGCAGGGCGGTCGTGGCGGTCGGGGCAGCTCGGGGAGGGTGAGAGGCAGAGGAGAGAGAGAGTGTGTGATCGTGGGGGGAGGGGGGGTTCGGGTAGATTAGCACTAGGGCCCTTAGGAATTAGGATTTTACATAAAGGCTTTAACTCATATAAAATGCAAAATAATATTTGCATCCCCTAATTAAAAACAATTTTCTATTTACAAACTGATATAAAAACATTTCAAAAATTGCAAAATGATATTTAAAATATTTTATAAATTTACAGATCAACATTTTTGTATTTAAAAATCATTTAAAAATCATTTAAAATTTCTAGAAAATTTCTAAAAATTCCTAATAATTATTTAAGGCTATAAATGACAAAAATTTAACTAATACTAATTAAAAATGAATTTTTGAAAAACAGGGGCTTACAACCGGACCTATATACCCTATAACACATGCCATCATCTGTAAACTGCTTCAGCATATCCTCAGCGTATGGAGTCAATTTGCTATTCAAACCAATTGCATCCTTGTGGCAATCTGAAATCATCTTCACACGGATGACATTTACAATTGCTGATATAGGCAATTTCTTCTCAGCCTTTATCTATGCATTGAATGACTCTGCACAACTAGAAGCAACCTCACCGTATCTACATCCCGGGAAGAATACGTTTGACCAGTGTTCAGGTTTTTGTTTATTCATCCAATTCACAACATGACCACAATTCAGATCATAAATCTTCTTGATTGCTTGTCTATACCCACCTTTATACAGAAAAACAAATAATTAATAAAGAATTAGGTCAATTCACAAAATTATTAAAAATAAGTGCATTCTTCGTGTTTAAAATAAGGATAATAGTCATTCTCCGTTCAAAAGCTAACGGAGAATGATATTCTCCGTTCTATGCAGGACGGAGAATGGTCATTCTCCGTGTGACGGAAACGGAGAATGAACATTATCCGTACTATGCAAGACGGATAATACCATTCTCCGTTCAAAAGCTAACGGAGAATGATATTCTCCGTTCTATGCAAGACGGGTACTGGTCATTCTCCGTGTGACGGAAACGGAGAATGAACATTATCCGTACTATGCAAGACGGATAATACCATTCTCCGTTCAAAAGCTAACGGAGAATGATATTCTCCGTTCTATGCAGGACGGAGAATGGTCATTATCCGTGTAATACATACGGAGAATGACTATTCTCCGTCTTACTGACGCGGAGAATGGTCATTCTCCGTGTTAAATTAATGGTAAATGCATAGAAAATGTGCATATATCTGTCTCATTAACACACCTGGAGTTAGAGCATATACTGCTTGCCTCCAAGCTTCAAGTACATGCGGATACACTCTTTTATTTCCTTTCTCTTTCAGCGGTATGTTATTCTTCATATGATAATAGCAATAGCTATGGTAATCATTAGAAAACACTTTAGGGACTTCAGAAACTAGACCGGTGCCTTGATCCGAAAGAAAAATAATACGCCTACTACATCCAACAACATTCTTTAGATTTCTAAGGAACCATTCCCAATTGTCACCATCTTCGCCTGAGACTATACCGTATGCAAGAGGGTAGAACTGTTGGTTACCATTCTTCGCTGTAGCAGACATCAAACATCCTCTAAACCTCCCTGTAAGGAAAGTAGCATCCAAATATAGCATTGGGCGACAATATTGAAAGTCTTCTACGCAAGCCCCATATGAAAGAAAAAGCCGCTCAAACCTCATTGATGAATCATCTTTCTGGAAGTCGATAACGGAACTATTATTGGTTTCCTTTACCTTGTTGACATACCAACACAAGTCACTGTAAGATCTAACATCATCTCCGTACATTTTCTGGTGCACCAGCCTAATTCCGTGGTGTGCCTGTCCATATGTAACAGACAAACCGTAGTCGACCTTGAAATCATCGACAACAGATTTTGCGGACTTTTTAGGATGCATCCGAACAATGTCACTAACCAAACTTTTCACAAACTTTGCTGGAACAACCAGATTACCTTTATCCATATAGCCATCTCCACAATTATGTTCTTCCACATACCTCTTCACCTCAAAAATTTGATTATCTTTCGAAATAGATATAGCATGGAAGCTCCACAAACAAGCATGTGTCTTGTAATTCTTGCAGCAAACAGTATACCTCCCCGGCTTAGATTTCAAAATGTGGAATGGATGACGAGATTCAAAACATACCTTTCTAACAGCATTCCTAACTTCTTCAACACCATTTAGAAAAATCTGACCAACACCAGTAATTGATCCAGGCCACATATCCGATTTTCTCTTCTTCACTGTCTCAGTTGAGCCCTCATAAAATTGTACTACTCGTTTGTCCTTTACAGTAGGAGAACATCTACTCAAAGAACTAGAGGAGGAAGACGAAGGTCCCATGTGAAAGCTTTGACAAGGAAAAGATGTTGATGAAGAACATGGAGAGTATATTTGCTCCACAAATAGATCAAAACTCACATCATGAGTACCGTTAAAACCACCAACCAATGAGCGAAGCCAAAAATCACTTTCAATATACAGTTCAGTCCCATCAGAGTGCAAACACCTGAAACGGAAGGAAAGTGGATCCAAAGAAGTCCATCGATCGCACACTTTAATCTTTAAAAAATCTACGGTACTTTCATGTGTGACACGGCAGGAAACTATGTCTCCCTTGAAACAAATGTTAACTAAACAACTTGATTCCATACCTTCCCTCCTGATAACATAAAAACATAAGAGGTCACAAATAAAACAATAAAATTTTCGTCTAATAATGATTATTCTCCGTCTAAAAATAACGGAGAATAAATATTCTCCGTTCGGAACTAACTTATAATGATCATTCTCCGTCTAAAGTAAACGGAGAATGACATTCTCCGTCTAAAACACACGGAGAATAGACATTCTCCGTCTAAATATAACGGAGAATGATTATTATCTGTCTGTAACTTATGGATAATGCTCATTATCCGTATAAAAACATACGGATAATGATATTTCTCATAAGTAATTGTCATTCTCCGTTAAAATATAACGGAGAATGCTATTCGCACAAAATAACAAGATTAAATATCTCTCTAACATTTTCTAAGTTAATAATCTTCATAACAAATTCAAATTCAGCATAAATTTCGAGATATACGAAGCTGATAGATGAATTTCTACAGATCTGAACTCTCACCTTGTTTTAAGATCTATAAAAAGAAAAGAAGAAGATCTTCTCTCCACAATTGACCTAATCGCCGGAAACCACGAAGATGATGATGATGATGATGATGATCGATGACGATGAAGGATGATCGACGTTCGACTGACGAAAACCACAGTGAACTACGAACGATTTTGCGATCTCTGATAAAGATGATATCAATGGATTTCAAATTTCTCGTGAAGAAGAAGAATACGAATTTCCCAATCCAAATCTGAGTTTGCGAATTCAAAATTATATATAGATGTCCAAATTTGCGCGAAGGGGTATTTTTGGAACTATGATAATGACAAATTTTGTAAATACAGAACATCTAGAGAGAATCTTGAAATATTTAACGTGGAAATACTTAATTCTGGGTATTTCATAAAAATAATCCAGCGGGTGGGCATTTCATAAAAGCCTACCCCGAAATTGAGTTTTTCAGCAATTTTCAGTATAAAAATTGGTCTTTTCTATAAAAACATGTTATTGCAGTATAAAAATTAGAAAGACCTAAATCTAAAAATAAAAAAAATTCACATTAGCAACATATAAGAAGGTCTAAAAATTTGGTACTTCCGATTTTTTGGACCCTTATGTGGAATCGCATTGATTGCACATGCTAAACAACATTGTCTGCTACCATCCAAAACACCACAATACAAACACTAGAAACATACATACATACAGAGCACCTCCATCAATACGGTGGGTACGTAGGTACTATTACATGAGAAGAGAATCCGAGATGATATGTAATCTGAACAGAAATAAATAGATAAATAATAAACTGTATAATCCATTAATGAAATAGTAGAGTAAGATCAAATGAGGCTTTCATAAAATAAATAAATAAAAATTCACAAACCACATAAATATAGATATTACGACTACAACGTCATGTCCCCGCGGCCCTCTTAACTCCACCTCCAGCCAAAATGAGGCCCACCACAGCAAAAATGGGCAACAAAACAAACCGAAGCGAGAAAGGAACCAACAAGCAACGGAGCTTAAGGGTTGTAGAAGCGGTCACTGCACCGGCATTTCCACCCCAGGGGCTTGTAGTTGTTGTGCCGGCCGTAGTCCAGCGGTCCCGTCGGGGAGCGGCCGACGACGCGGGGGTTCGGCAGGGTCGGCACCTGGACCGCGGCGCACGGGGAGCACTCGCAGCAGCGGTTGTGGCAGTTGGGCGGGGTCGAGCCCAGCCGGACCTTGTCTTCCATCTGCATTCCCTGTACCTAACGATTCAAGGAAACACTTGGCATGATAAATTTTCGTAAAGTAAATTATTCGGTGAGCCGGATTCATAATGAGCTTTGATTTTCTTCCATTCCATGATCTTGAAAGTTGACAATGGAAAGGAGAATCAAGGCTTATGGTGAGCCCGGCTCATTGGATCCTTATGATCAATTTTCATTTCGGATGGATGTTTTCTTGTTCGGATTTGCATCAAAAGAACATCTGTGGAACTGACATTTGAGGAAATATTATGAAACGTAACTGCAATTCAAACTAGTCCTAGATTTTGTATGCATAATGGGTACTGCGTACCTGTGGAGAAGTGAGAGGAAGTTGTTGTTGTAGGCAGGAGGTGGGGAGGGGAAGGGTTATTAGGAGGAGGAGGAGGAGGAGGAGTGTCGAAGTGAGGAGGAGGCCATGGCTCCTCATCAAGTTCATGGTCAAGATGGGACCATGCAAGTCATTTGGGAGTGAGCTTTTAGCTAGAGAGGACTTGGAACAGTGGAAGTGGTGCACATTATGGAGAGATGATATAATCATGCTTATAGGTATGGTGGAGAAAGCGATGGCTGGCTAGTAGTTCAACTTTGTGGTTTAAGAGTGGATTTAATTAGTGCTCAACAATTACTTTCATGTTCTCGGAAACACGGTGTGACTCGAACAGGAGTTGGAACGCAGTGTGATTCGAATCGGAGTTGACCTTATGAGGTGCGATATTGAGTATGACCCATATGCCTTAAAATAGAATTTTCATGTAAGGGACCTCAACTGATCCCAATTATGTACGCCATATGACCTCACCTCCTAATCGATGTGGAATTAAATTATCAACTCCATTGTCATCTTCCATTTTAATACCCAACCGGAAATGAGATAGAACCCAACACGTATCTCTGCCAGCAATGTGCTACTCTTACTTTTTGCTGAGATTTCCAGATTTGGCTCAGCTGTGGAGTTTAGCAATAGTCAAACATGGAAGGAGACTGCTTAGCTTAGCTTATTAGCAGCTCAACAGAAGAAGAAGATTACGAAGATTAATGGATATTAAGAGTCTTTCGCTTCTCTAGTCACGTCTCTTCTCCATGTCGAGGAGACAGTTACTTAAGGAGTGGCCTATTATTCCTGTGATCAGTGAAAAATCATAGGCTTAGGCTTGGATCGTGGTGAAAACAGCAGTAGTGGGTGACTAGTCTTCATCAATGCAATGCATTTGTGTATACTTGTTAGCCACGTATGTCACTGTCACATGGACATGTTGGACGAGTGGCACCTATTCGGAACTAAATAGGCCTTAAGTCAGTATTAGTAATATAAATCCTAGATATCTAAAAAGTTGTAAGATGATCGTATCGAGTTAACAATGAGTAATAATAATATCAACGGTGATTTACGGTTCGAGGGAGGAGACCGTGCGTCAGTTCGAGACTGACATGACGGTCCCCATTGAATTTAGGATGAGATCCGATGTTTGAGGGAGGTTGGGTCCAACGGGGACCGTCGCGTCAGCTTCGGACTGACGCACGGTCCTATTTAGTTCGGTACATATTTTCGTAACAATAATAAGTTAATAAAATAAAGAGATAATTTAGTAAATACTTTCATTCCAAATGTTGAAATTAACATATAACTCTACTATTTATTTATCTAGCAAATACCCACACTCCTGTGTAAAACAGAAGGAAAAAAAAAAAAAAAAAAGTGGAGGTATATTTTAAATTTTTTTACCATTTCATACTAAAAATGTGACCATTTGCTAGTTAAAAAAAATATTAGAGGTATATACCAGTTTCAACATTTGTACTAGAGGTATTTGCTAAATTTTCTTTCCTTCTTTTTTTCTTTTTTGTTCGCTAACTAATCGAGGTCTAAGAGTTATAAAAAAAATTTTAAAAAAATTAATAGTAAAGGTACTATTATAATGAGGAGAAGAAAGGGAGGAGACGAGGAGCATTGAAAGAGACCGAGTGTGAAGTGCAATTTTCCATGGTACTTCCTTTCGTACATGTCCTCACATGGAGGGGTACTCAAGTAGATGACTAGTCACACATCCAAATTAGGGAACACTAACCATTAATTTTCTTCTCTAATCACTGTAGTAGGGCTACTTAGTAGCTTCTCTCTCTCTCTCATCAAGAAGGGAATTAACCAGAGGTACAATCAGAACTGATACAGCTCTTTCCTTTTCAATTCTTCTAAAACTTCAAATTTTATTGACAAATATGGATACAAAGCTACTGTTCGGATACATACAGATCTTGTATTGTATTTAGGGGTGAGCAACGGTCTGGTTCGGTTCAAACCGAATCGTATATATGAAAATCGAAATAATCGTAAATCGTATTTCTCAAAACATGAAATCGAACAGTTTTTATAAAAACCGGATAAAATCGAACCGAATTAATTCGGTTCGTCGGTCGGTTCGGTTTCATGGACCAATGTGCCGGACATTCAAATTTTTGGCAAAATTAACCTATTTAAATAACAATTTATTTTAAAATAATGGCATTATTGTATTTATGAAATATTATATTACATAGTGTCAAAAAAATTAATATATATACATTGAGGGTAGAGAGAGAGTGCTCAAAGAAGTACATGTTTTCCATAAATAAATTCTATTTATTTATTGTGTTTCTGAGAAAATTACAACTGTAGGAATCTGATCTAGAAGACGATCACTTTATCCCTTGGACGATGCGATGAAGAAGGATCGGACCTCGAAGAACTTGGACAGCAACTGGGCAATCTCTCTGTTCTCTCTGAATTGAATGTGGTGTCTGTTGAAGGTGGAGAAACTCTCTTTTCTAGAGTTCTGGATAACTGCTCTGGGCATACGCTCAGTCAGTTACTTGACGTGTGCATAACTGCAGGGACGCGTGGCGAATTTTGGTGGAGACACGTTGGAGTGCGGTTGAGAGTAATGGGGTATATCCAGGAGAGATTGATGGCATGAATGCCACGTTGCATAACTTCTGAATGAGCAGGTAACCGAATACAGGACACATGAGAACGTGTGTTGATTGTACATTTGAAGCTTTGATACGCTGTCTTTTGGAGAAGCATGACTAGCATACACTGTCATGTTTGAAGAGGAGTCGTATGGAGTCCATACGCTCACTTGGATGACAAGAAGTCGTATGGAGTCTATACGCTCACTTGATGAGGAGTCGTATGGAGTACATATGCTGCCTTGATAAGGAGTCATATGAAGTCCATACGCTGCCTTGATGAGGAGTCGTATGAAGTCCATACGCTGCCTTGATGAGGAGTCGTATGAAGTCCATACGCTGCCTTGATGAGGAGTCGTATGACTGGGGAAGTAGACACGTGGCTGTCCTCAATCTTCTCGAATACGCCATATCTCCCAATAACTGACAAATATCTCTCGAGCGTCGTGTTGCGGATATGACGGCTGATAGACTATCAGAAATGACAGTAATGATGGCTGTGCATTCATGATGGCTAATGAGCTGTCCTCGTAAAAGACAAAATTAACTCTCGAAAATCCATACGACGATTAATTCTCCTAAGACAGCTGTTCTTTGCACGAAAGACGAAGTGTCAGATTCATCCCCCACTGAGCGTATGTTGTGCTGTCAGTCGAGAAATAATAAAATATTCACTGAGCGTATGACTTTTGCACTGAGCGTAAGGCTTTTGCACTGAGCATATGGCCTTTGGCTGAGCGTATGGCCTTTGGCTGACTTGGTCTTATGTCAGCGTGTCAGAATTTTCCACACCCTACAAGACCCCCTTCAAAGTTTTCGAACTTTATGATTTTCGAAAGTTCGAAATTACTTTGAACTCAAAGTGGGAATAAGTCTTGACACGCTGGCACGAGTTTGTTATTTCCTCGATATCAGTGCATATCTCTAGGGATTCTGTATTTTGAAAACGGCTGCCGTTTGGGCTTCTCTTTCTTCTATAAATAGGCCTTTGAGAACTTAATTCCTTTCTTTACTTTTGCCTTCGTCTTTGTCAACCCCAGTTTTTCAAAATTTTTGTTTATTAGTAGTAATTGGTCATTAGTGATTAAATTAGCTTTAAAATGTTTTATAATAATTATTAGGAATTTTTCCTGTATTTTTAAATGATTTTTAAATGGTTTTAAATACATAAAATACCTTTTTGCAATAAAATGAATTGTTTTATATAGGTTTTGCAATTTTTAGAATTATTTAAACGCTGTTTGTAATTTCCTATTTGTTGTTTGCAAATGTAAATTTGCATAACCTTAGGAAAAGGACCTATAGGAAATTTCCTAAATCCTAAGGGGTTTTCTGCAAATTACCTAACCCCCCCCCCCCCCCCCCCGACCGACAGCTCCCCCTCTCTCTCTCTCTCCTCCAGCTCTCACCCCCTGCCCGACCGACTTGCCGCCGCTGCCCCCGCCTTTCTCGGCTGCCCCCACCGCCTTAACCCCTCCTATATAAACCCCATCGACCCCCTGGCCTAAACCCTAACCCTAAACTTCCCCCACAACCACCGCAGCCCCTCGTCTCCGACCTAAACCCTAGACCTAACCCTAACTCCGGCGAAGCCTAGCCCGACGCCTACAGATCCTGTCGTCGTGAACCACCACCACCATCACATCTACCTCGTCGAGCCGCGTCCAGCGCCACCGCTCCGCCACGACCACGACGCCTCCCCCGCCTGATCGCCCTCTCGACAGCAAGTCGAGCTCGGACACGTACGTATCACTTCGTCCCCGTGTCGAATCTCGACTCGTATACACGGACACAGACTCGCCCAGCCTAGACGAATCTAGTGGTAAGTGTGGACACGCGTAGATCGTGTCGTGCGTGTCGTGCAGTGCATGGACACGTCGACACGGTGTCAGATTTCATATTCTCGTGTCCTGGACTGTATGGACACGAGCGAACTGTTATTTAGAGAACGGGTTTGGTTTTGTGCTAACGGGTTAAAACCCATTAACTTAAAATCTAACTTATAGTTAACCTAAACCCTAACTCTAACAAACCCAGTGGGCTGACCCCCTGGCCAGCCCAACCCGATTAAACCCCCCTCCCCGCTGGACAGGGTTCGAGCCCCCCCCCTTTCCTTCTGTTTTCTTTTCTCTTTTCTCTTTTCTTTTCTTTTGTTTATATATATATATATATATATATATTTTTTTTATTTTTTTATATATATATATATTTATGTATATGTATATATATATATTAGTATGTATATATGTATATACTGTTTTTACAGTATTATATATATATGTATATATATTTTATAATTAGTATATTTTGTGTATATATATGTATATACTAAAATATATGTATATATCTTCATGTATATATATATATATATTAATATATATATACACTTTATTATTAAAGTATTTTTCCTATATATATGTATATATTTATACATATATATTTGTACTCTATAAATTAAGTATTTTTCCTTACAAATATATATGTACTTTTAACACATGTATTTATATTTTTCACTATGCATAACTTTGCCCTATTAAAATATCAATAATTATTTTGTACTTTTACCAAATTGTATTTTATTTGTATTTAAATTACTGCAACCATTTGGTGTCCAAGCCTAGCATGGGTATTTGGGCTCAAATGTGTTTTCACACATTTTAGACTTGTACAAGTCATATTGGACTTGATACATGGTCTTGAGTCATGTATTTGGACTATGGTTCATATATGTACATTGACAAAATTAAGTAAAGTATTAATTATTTAATTTCAGAATTATGTAACTTGCTGTTTTTGATTTTCTAAAAATACTTAGAGTGTTGCTAAAATTATGGAAAAATAGTTTTTAGATACTTTGTTAAGTTGACTAATTTAGTATAATTTTTGTAGTATTTAAATTACAGTTTTGCCCCTGTTTAGCCATATCAAACCAGAACTCATTTTCTATATATTTATGAAAACTGATTTTTATAAAATACTTCTGTTGGGTAATAAATTCCAGAAAAATTATAATAAATTTCTATAATTAGCAAGGTTTCTGTCAGTATATTATTTTGTATTTATTGGAGATTTCTAGTATTTTCTAAAATTGTTAGAACACAGTGCACAGAATGTTTATTTTACCAATAATTATGACTAAGTCATGACTTGTGATTTTTGTGTATTTCTAGTATTTGGATTGCTAACCAGCCTTAATATGGGAGACCCATGTGTTAGTTTAGATGCCAAATCACTTCACTTTGAACCCCTAGGCAAAGTTCACCTAGCCAATGTCCAATTTGGCCTTCTCACATCACTAGTATATTTATATTGTCTTGTAACTTAGAGTCTGAGTATATATATGTTTTCAGTGCCAGGACACTCTATATCTTAGCTTTATTGTCATTGCATTGCTTTGCTCCAGGCAAGTACATCTACAAACTCATTTACTGTCTTTTAATGTTAAGCACATGTGACAACCTTGTAAATTACCATTAATCCAGTTGCAAGTCTTTTGTTAATTGTACATGTTAAAACACTGTTATTTGATAAAAGAATGTTAATCAACCCATGTGAATGCTGATCCTTGGAGTAGCAAGTCAAATCATAACATGTTTCATACTATTGTCAGTTCCCACCATGCTTTATACTATTTTCCGTATCTTTTACATGATGATTACTGGGTTATGAGAGAGTTGATAGTATAGTTACTGGACTTGTGGAATGTACTCACTTACATTGCAGTATGCTAATTGTGTAGTTTCTGGACTTGTGGAATGTACATACGTACATTGCAGTAAACTAGCAGTGCGGTTTCTGGACTTGTGGAATGTACATACGTACATTGCAGTAAACTAAGAATGTAGTTTCTGGACTTGTAGAATGTACTTACGTACATTGCAGTAAACTAACAATGTAGTTTCTGGACTTGTGGAATGTACATACGTACATTGCAGTAAACTAGCATAGCACCTATTGACCGATCTCATACCTGCTCCAGTTTTAATACATAATGTACATATGCCACAATTGACAAGAGTGTCTTAAAATGATAATCAAGATATACCATGATTTCCCGCTTTATATGATTTACCCTGATTCCAGTATGTCTATTTTTCAGTCTTATCATACCATGTTCCTGTTGTACATCTCTTGCATTATACATTCAGTACTTTAGTAGTAGAGGTTGTACTTGCTCCCGTCCTGACAGGATAACGTTGTAGGTATTTTGACCGAGGAAGAAATGCTTTGTGACCCGTACTATGGAGCTCCAGTTGAGGATATTCCAGCAGGGAATCCTGCTTAGCTGCTTAGTTTGACTTAGTGTTGGGTTATTATCACAGACGCTGTTTTGTACCTTTAAACTGGACTTTGTCTCCAGTACTACTTTTGGTTGTGTACTATTTATTATCAAACTTAGTGGTTTTTTATCTATATAGAAGCTGTGTTGTGATCATTCTTAAACTATCTTAATTATTAGCACATTTATCATTATTACCTGACTGTCTAGAACAGCTTACTACGCTCTAATCAAGCGTAGGCTGGACATGGCTCGGCCCGGCCCAACAATTTGGGAATCGGGTCGTGACAGTCTTCGAGAGAGAGAATCCAAAGCTCAAGCCTTCTTCTTCTCCAACCTAATCTTCGTCAATGGCACCCAAACTCGACGCTGCCGCGAAAGGGAAAGGCAAGGCTCCTGCAGAGCCGTCTCGACCTGCCGCCGCCGCCGCCGCAACCACTAGGAGAACCGCCGAGCAGCGTCTTCCACAGAGCGAACTTCCGTTGAAACCCCTATACGGTGAGGATGGGGACGATGAACAGTAACCATCCCCTTTTTAGGGCTCTGGTTAGGACAAAATCAGAAAACGTATTCCCTTTTTGGGGTCAATACGTCAGAAAATACACTTCCCTCTTTAGGGTTTAGTCGTATTCCATGTTTTTCGTCTATACGAAAAATATGTTTTGAGCGTATTTCTGTAAGATACGCGTATCTTTGATAGAAATGTCAAAATACGCTGATCTGAAGGAATACGCTATGTCAAGTTGCCTCGTTGAGATACGCTGACTCTCTTGTCAGCGTATTTTTGATGAACATCTTGCTAACCATACGCTGCTCTTTGGAAGATTCCATACGACTGCTTGCTTTGGTTAGACATACACGTAGCTGAGCGTAGGTTGAGCTTAGAATCTGTCATACGCTTAGGATAAACTGAGCGTAAGTTGATCTTTGAATCTGACATACGCTTAGGATGGACTGAGCGTAAGTTGATCTTTGAATCTGACATACGCTTAGGATGGACTGAGCGTAAGTTGATCTTTGAATCTGACGTCCCTTTGTAAGGATTTTTAACCTCTTATTTTTCCTTTGTAGTGGATATTCTGGCCCAAGAAGCGCAGTTTGAAGGATGTGCAGGTAGCAATTATAAGAGTGACCTATCCCATGTCCACTTTCCACAGTTTGATAAACCTTCCACGAGAATAGCCATTCTGAAAAATCAAGATAGCGAAACCCTGCTGAGTCTGATAAGTGGTCAACCAATGCAGAGTGTGGACAGTGTTACCCACTCAAAACCGGCATTTTTATTCGGGGACGCTATTGACAGAAACTCCCAGCCAGCCTCCGATAAAGTGTCATACTCGTATTACCGGGATGGTGATGCGACTCAGCCGATGTACTGGACTGGATTGTCTAAGAGTATCAACATAGCTCGCTTATTCCATGCAAGTCACCAAAGGCACATGAAATGGGATATTACTCCAACCCGTCAAGCAAAAGCTGGATGGGTAGGGTACAGACAAGGAAGATTTCGTAGTGGTACTGAACCGCATGTTTCAGTTTTGCGAGGATTACTGCCAGCCACAATTCCCCCTGAGGACTCTACACTTCTGATACCGGTTAGAGTCACGATATTCGCGAACGAATTTGCACAGCTAGAAAACCCTGTCTATCCGAAACAGTCCATGAGACTCACTGGTCTCGTGAACCCAGAGAATACCAGATGGACTGCCCTCGTGAGATGGATTCTGAGAGATTATGGAGAACAGTTGAAGGTGATAGGCCTGTACGATGCCATCAAGTGCACTGCTTATGGTTTTAGGCCGAACCCAGACTTGTTCCTGGCACTAGCAGAAAGGTACAACTACCGCACCGGAACTTTTATGACTCCGAGAGGCGAGATGGGATTCGCTCTCCACGAAATGGCGTACATTTCTCAGCTGCCGATAGAAGATCTGCCATATGAGGAATATATCCCGTTTATTGATGAAATGAACAAAATTTCTGACGCCAACCCGCTAATTCTTCATGTATTCGAAGAATTAATGTGCCACTATAGTATCTGTAAGGCCTTTTATAAGGCAAAAGATATAGATTCAGGTTGCTACACTTCTAAGTGGATGGCCTACTTATTCCAAGGCCGCACCGAAGAAACTCAGAAGAAGAAGAAGACCGAACAATATATTGGTCGTTTTAAACCTCTGAGTCAAGCCAAAATTGACCAATTAATCCGGGAGACCACCCATGATGACATCATAATCGAAGAAGATGAAGGCACCTATAAAGCTGGTGATAGGTTAGAGACCTACATAAAGCAAGGTGGTCGGGCTTTATCTAATGAAGGTCATCTGGCCAGGTTTCTATCCCTTTGGCTGAGAAGATTCGTAGTACCTGGCACCTGTTCGGCAGACAGGATGCACCGAGGAATCGTATTTGCAGCAGTCCGTCTGACGTTCGGGTACAGGATGGACTTGCTAACGGCGATGACATGTCGTCTGAACGCCGGTTTAAGAGCATATGCAGACAGAATGTTTATCCTGACGAAGAAGAAACTAACAGCTTTTCCTCGGATAGAAATGCCCTTCACATATTTGTACGGATGGCTGCTACTCCACTTTGAGTCTCTTATGAGTGCTGGACTGGCCAGACCAGATGACACTTTCTTGGAAAGATACCGTCATACGCCCAAGTGGAAATATGACACCCTGACAGACTGCAGGACCATACTGAATAGGGGAGAACTATGGAGTTTCACCTGTGTTCCTCCGCCTATCGGTTATGAGACTATGCCTGCGAAGATGATTGATGGCACTGGTGCCAATGAACTGGATGATGTTCAGCACGAATGGCTGAAGAGGATCAGACCATCCCACCTGGTCTGTCGCCATGACGACATCACTTATTTGGAGCCATATCTTCCGAGTAGATTTGCTCGGCAATTCGGCTATGATCAGTTGCATGTAGGGAATACAACGACATGCTTCAACCACCAAGGCGGACTGATCGACGGTGCGAGAGCCTGGATATATTATATTGCCAAAGGCACCGGAGCTACTTTTACAATGCAGATCCGATGAATCATCAGAAAGGAGCTAAGATGTTGGCGTCTTATGCCAAGTTCTATGTATCTGCGAATACATTTGATGAGAAGTTCAGCATCTTGGGTAAGAGCTTCATTCATGTTACTAAGAAATCAGCCAAGTCAACTCTGCCGGAAGATTGTCACGACCGAGAGGATCCTCTCGCTACTGATGAGGTTTATGAAGAAGTCTCAATGGGGAATCTCTTTTCTGATGAACTTCATCAGCCACTACACGTACCGCTTGGAAGTGCCGAGAAGAGTGTATCTGCTGAGGGTACACCGAAGAGAAAGCGTGGCAAGGGTGCTTCCGGGCCCGCTCCAAAAAGAGTTACTCGAGCAGAAGTTCGTAGTCGTATAGGAATTACTATCCCGGGGACGTCTCCTGCTTCGAGTAAACAAATCAGAGATGCTGACGAAGAAGGTAGTGACTCCAAAAAAGATTATCCTACCATTCCACTAATGAAAAGGGTAGGAAAAAGAAAAGTGGTAGTTTCAAAGACTAAATCTGTAATTTGTCTTGATGCAGAAAGCCCCACCAATTGTGCTGAACGATTGGCTCGAGAGAAGCAAACTGCCCTTGCTTCTCAGCAAAGAGTTGAAGCGGAATCTTCTACTGTCAAAAAGATTATTGAAGTTTCCTCTCCTGCACCCTCGGAAACGCAGCCCACACAGGACGCTAATATAGAACCTGCTGCGGAAGATGTGATAGAAGAATCGGCAGCTAAGCCATCTACCGATCGAACAACACCGGCTACCGAAGATCCTTCCATGGTAGTGGATGAGCATGCTGAACCATCCGTACTGGTTTCGAGAGAATCAGTGAAGGAAGCAACCACTCTTGAGCCACCTGCTGATTTAGCTTTGATTGATGTTTCAGAGAGCGACAAGGGTGAAGAAGAACAGGTTGATTATGAACCTTCTTCTCATTCCTTTGAAGATGAGGATATGGAGATTGAAGATGAGTTACCAACTGAAATCCGTATCGACGAGTTGAAGACGGCCGGCCAACATTCAGGGTTGACTCCAGAGCCAGAGAACCTTCTAGAAATAGAAACCCATGTTCCGGGCACCTCTGGGGCAGGAAGTAGTGAAATGAGACCAGTGTCAGAAGACACTTTGAATAGACTGCGAACAGGGCTGAACGATCCTAGAGAAACAGAGTACGAGCCAACTTCAGGTAATATTTTATCCAGTAAAGTTTTGTCTTTTCTTGCTTTATTGTCTTTAATTTTGATCAAGCTTCTTTGATTCCAAAAGTTGTAGGAACTACACCAGCGATGAGCTCAACTCATGCTCCACCTGTTCGGACTGATGTTGGTGAGGGAAGCTCCCATTTACCAAGTTCTCCAAAAGCACATACTTCTGTTTCCAGAATAGAGCCCATTCCAGCTCCTTCCTTCACAATGGCAGCAACTCCCGGTTTTGAAACGGGAATAGCAAGGACCATGGCGATGTATTCAGATATTATCTATTCATATCTGGATACATTCTCCAGGCGATTTATGAAGGACGAGACTATGCCTTTTTCCAATCTCCGAACGGTGATTAATTTCCCGCTTTTAGCTCTGCGACAGGCTGGTTATGAGACTCAGTGTACTTTCTTTGAGCATCTTCTAGATGATTTGGAAGTGACCATCCACAAATACTGGGAAATCAAGAAAGAAGATATTAAATCTTTGACTGTGGCTGAGATTGCTCAACTGGAACGTGAAGCTCAAACCCAGCAGGCTGCTTTGAAAGAATTCCTCGCTTTGTCATCTGAGAAGTTAATGGCGAAGGATGAGGAAATAGTAATAACTCATCAGAAGATAGAATGTCTGGAAACTGAGGAAATATCTAGAGCTGAAGAACTCCAGAAACTAAAGGAAGAATTAGCTCGTCTCCAGGAGCGCATTGCATCCGCAGAAAAAGAGCAATCTAATATTATCGCTGCTCGTATAGTTGAAGCTACCTGCTATCAAATTCTACAGCAAGAGCGGGAACAGATACAAGCTGAGCAGATAGAAGAAACTAATCGTTGTAGTTCTGTTATCATTAATTTTGACCAACAGATGGTTGCAATTGAAGCAACAGAGCGAATTCGTAAGGCTCATGAAGAGAAGATGAATAGTGTACTTGCTCATATTCAGGAGATAATTACTCCTTCTATTCAATAGATTAATACTCACTTGTAATCAGTATTTTGATTTTGACTGAGGAAATGAGCACTTTGATCTGATTTCAATTTTGTGTATGATGTTTTTGTAGAAAATATGTTCAGAGGTAAATAATACATGACATATTTCAATAGAATAAAATATACAAATAAATTTTGTAATTTCATCAGATAATATTAAACAAAAAAAAATTTAGTTTAATACTGATTAGAGAAAACAGAATTCAGATATAAAGATATCTTTGAACTCAATTTTCCATGATCTTTGGACTCGGAAATCAAAAGACTAGATATCATTTTCATATAATAGAAAATATGATACTGAGATAGAAAATTCAGAGGTAATATGGACGTGATTTTCTATATGAGATCTTTATTAAATCCACTGGGGATCTAATAAGACAGAATATTAAATTCTCTGGGAAGATGATATGTGGTAGAATATCAATTTCCGCTGGGGATAACGATATCGAGACGACTTTTGTGGGGAAGAATAAATTCTGATTTTATATTTGCCGGGGAATAATCGCAGCCTCTGTTCTAAAAGGCGTCCGCCTAGACCGCCTAGGCGGCGCCTAGGCGCTAGGCGTTGGGTGCCCGCCCGATGTCCGCTTAGGCGCCCGCCTAATCCCCATGACATCCAACTATGCATGTTTTGGGATTTTATGGATTTTTTTCTGCAATTTTTAGTAGATTTTTTTGGATTCTTTTTATTTTTTTGAACCGCCTAGATCTAGGCGTCCGCCTAGGCATCCGCCTAGGTGGGCTAGGCGCTAGGCGGAAGGTGTCCGCCCGACTAGCGCCTAGCGCTTTTCACAACCTTGATCGCAGCAGATGAAAATATCATATATTAACGAGATTTATACATAATATTTCTTTAAGAATTTGCCGTTGATAGGCATCATCGTGACTTTACCATCCATAGAGGTAAGCTGATATGCTCCGTTTGAGAAGACTTTGTTTACGACGAATGGGCCTTCCCATTTCGCGTCGAACTTGCCTTTGCTCATATGTGTCATAGTCATCGGACGTCTGACGGTAAGAACAAGTTCTCCTTTCCGATATGCTCTGACTTTCACCTTCCGGTTAAAAGCTTTTGAAATTCGGGCCTGATACAGCTCGATATTTTGTTGAGCGTACAATCGCTTTTCGTCTAGAGCTTTAAGTCGAAGATGATCATTGTTCTCCGTTGTAAGTTCATTGGAGGTTGCGATTCTCAGAGAAGGAATCTGGATCTCGAGGGGAATGACAGCTTCACACCCGTATACCAAAGAGAAAGGCGTACATCCGGTCGCATTGCGAACTGTGGTGCGGTAGGCCCATAAACATTCACCAAGCTTCTCGCTCCAGTTGCGTTTGTTAGAAGAAACGAACTTTTTCAGGAGTTTGATGATGGTTTTATTGAAAGCTTTTGCCAATCCATTAGCTGCTGGATTATATGCTGTAGAAGCTAGGTTATTGATTCGATGGTCGTCGCAGAATCGAGTAAATTTCTGACTGACGAACTGTGGTCCATTATCATGGATAATATGTTGAGGAACACCAAATCGATAGATGACATGATGCTTGACGAAGTTGATGACATTGGAAGTTTTGACTTCGGATAGCGGGATTGCTTCAGCCCATTTGGAAAAGTAGTCGGTTATTGCTAGAATAAACTGGTGTCCTTTTGATGACGGTGGATTGATGGGACCAATGATGTCCATGCCCCAGGCCTCGAAGGGCCATGATGCCGCTGTCGGGTGTAAGAACTCTGACGGTTGATGGATAAAGTCTGCATGGATTTGACAGGCTTTACATTTTCGGGCATATTGAATGGCGTCAACCACCATCGTGGGCCAATAATAACCCATACGTCGGATGCGATCTTGAAGTTTAGGACCTGGTTGATGGGCTCCGCAGACACCATCATGTGCTTCACGGATAATCTATTGTGCTTCCTCACCAGCGATGCATCGGAGGAGAAGACTGTCATAGGCCCGACGATATAGTGTCTTTGTCGTATGATTATAATAGAATCTGAGAGATCGACGCCGGATAGACACTGCTTCGCTCGGATTATCGGGAAGTATGTCATACAATACAAAGTCTAGAAATGGACGTCTCCAGTCTTCGGTCATGGCTTCTGTTTTGTTGGAAAAGACGTATTCCATAGTAGAATCGGAAGAAGACGAGGATGCTCTGTCAAACCCTAATCCAGTGTTAAGGTTAAATTCATCAGGGTTGAGAAAATTTTCGTCTGGGTCATGGGAAAAACCCAAAGCCAAATTATTCTCGACGTAGAATAGCTCTCGGTTCTAAACCACTATCAATTGTTGACGTCTGACCGGTATGGCTAACACAGCGGCAAGATTAGCCAAAGCATCGGCTTCTGTATTACAGGCTCGCTGAACGTGTTCAATAAAGAAACCTTCAAAGGAAGAGGCCATAGAGAGTGCTGCTCGGTGATAAGGTATCAAATCCTGATGACGGACTTCGTATGTACCTCTGATTTGATTGACGATAAGTTTGGAGTCTCCATAAACTTCTAAATACTGAATATCCAGATGTTTAGCAAGTTGAAGACCGATGAGTAACGCATTGTATTCGGCTACATTGTTTGAACATGATTGATCCAGAGAATAAGCCCTCTGGATAGTCAGCCCTTCCGGGGATACAAGAACAATCCCGACTCCGTCGACAATATCGCCATTGGGACCCATTCTAGACGCTCCATCAAAGAATAGACGCCAGGTAGGAGTTTCTTCAGAAACCTGATTTGAATCCATAACTTCATCTGGAATCTCATCGTATAATTTGGAATCCTCTGGAACTGCATGAGCTGCCAGAAAATCAGCAAGAGCCTGTCCTTTAACTGACTTTTGAGAAATATAATGCATGTCATACTGAGCTAACAAGATTCCCCAATTAGCCAGTCTGGAGTTGAGAATACCGAGTTTCTTCATCATAATCCTGATGGGATTCACTCTGGAAATGACATGAATCGTTTGACCGATGATGTAATGTCGCGTCTTCTGAACGACAAACATTAATGCTAGGCATTCTTTCTCAATTGGAGAATAACGCGGTTCAGCACCTGTCATTGTGCGACTGAGGTAATAAATAGCCTGTTCATGGCCATCTTTATTTTTCTGGGCGAGCAATGCACCAAGAGAATGATCCATGGCTCGAACATATAGAAGGAATGGTATTCCCGAGACGGAAGGTACCAAAACCAGAGGGTTCATGAGGTATTGTTTGATGTCATCAAATGCTTTTTGACATTCTTCGTTCCAGACGAAGGACACACCTTTCTTCAGAAGTTTGTTGAACGGTCTGCAGCGTCCTGATAAGTTAGAGACGAATCTCCTGATATAAGCAATTCTTCCTTGAAATCCTCGTAGCTCTTTTAAGGTGCGTGGAGGATGCATCTCTTGGATGGCTTTGATCTTTTCGGGATCCACGTGTATACCTTTAGCGGTAATGACAAAGCCGAGAAATTTACCACTAGAGACGCCCAGGAAGGACTTAGTAGGGTTCATCTTAAGTTGATGTTGACGCATTAAATCAAAGATAGTCTTCAAATCTTGGATATGATCCTCCTTTTGTCGACTCTTGACTGCAATATCATCAACGTAGCATTCGACTGCTTTCCGGAGATGTTCGCAGAATATAGTGCTCATTGCTCGCTGATACGTTGCTCCTGTATTTTTGAGACCAAACGACATCACTGTATAACAGTATGTACCGATCGGCGTTCTGAAGGAAGTATGTCTCTCGTCGTCTGGAAACATTTTGATTTGGTTGTACCCCGAATACCCATCCATATATGACATTCGTTCGAAACCACACGTGTTATCGATCATGACGTCGGTGATTGGAAGAGGGAACTCGTCTTTAGGACAAGCCGCATTGAGATCGCGAAGGTCTATACAGACTCGGATCTTGCCAGTTTTTTTTAGAACAGGAACAATGTTAGCCACCCATTCAGGATGTTGTTCCTCTCGGATAAATCCGGAAGCCATAAGCTTGTTGACTTCAGCTTCAATTGCATCCATAATGTCTGGACGAAATCGTCGCTGTTGTTGTTTGACCGGTTTAGCATTCGGCATGATATTAAGTTTGTGTGTTGCGATCTTCGGATCTAGTCCTGACATATCCTCATAGCTCCAGGCGAAGACATCGATGTAATCATGAATAAGCTTGATCATGTCTTGTTTATCTGTTTCTGAAAGACTTTCGCTGATGAATATTGGCTTGGGGGATCCCTCTTCACCAACATCAATTTGGATCAATTTATCTTCAGTAGGAGGTTCTCTTTGCTCGAACCTGAATTCCCATTGGTTGTCTAATCTTTGAGCCCATTGTTCCGATTCGGGTGATATTTCAAAATCATCTTCATCTTCATCATTTTCTTGCGGACCGTCGGCGGAGACCATATTGGCGGATAGAGTAGAATGATGAAAATCGCCAATACTTGTGTCGGAATCCCAAGAGAAGGAATCGGAAGAATCAGATCGTTCGTCTCCGTCGGATTCTGGATCCTCATGGACTGTGTTGATGAAGGGGGTAGGAGTAATGTAACCCAATCCGCTTTTTGTCCTTCCGTATTTCAAAGGAGGAATTCGAACAGGCATTCTTCTTCCTTTTCCACTACTGAGGCCAGTTCTAAAGTCATAGCCCATGTTCTTGATGATGTTTTTGGACTGCTGACTGTAGCGACGTAGTTGTAACCTTCCGGTATCATCGTTTTTGTCGTCGTCTTCCAGATTAGGATGATTCTGGGGCCCCTTGCAGAAGAATATTGGAGCTTCTCCTGACTTTCTGATAGGAACAAGGAAGTATGAATTTTGTACAGACTCTAATGATACTTCTGTATGAAGAGTTTGAACAACTCCTATAGTTAGTGGCTCTAAGCTATCTAGCAAATATAAATAACTTTGTACATGATTACAAACATCAATATACTGTAAAGGAGATGCTTTATTAATATCAGATGCTGTATTTACAGAAGAAGGCTGAGCCTTAGTAGATTTAGTCAAATTAATGACTAAAGGGGGAGAAGAAGGGCGAGCAGAAGTTTTGTTTCGATTAAGATCGATAACAAAAGGCTCAGAGGAGGTGAGCTCCCTTGAAGAGGATCGTGGATAAGTAGTGCGTCCACTGACTGGAATGACTAGAGTATCTGGTCTAGCCTGAGAAGATGGTGAGAGAGTGGTGCGTCCACTGACAGGGATTATCAGCGAACTTTGTGGAGCTTGGGAAGGCAATGAAGTGGTACATCCACTGACAGGAATTATCAGTGGGCTTTCTTCAGATGATTTAGTAGACCGCGGATGAGTGATACGCCCTTTTACAGGAATAACAAAGGTGTCAACTTTCGATGTCTCATCATCATCCATAGCTTGTAAGACTTTTGAATACTCATCTTTGTACATGCGAGAGTCACTGTAGTAAGCTTCGACTCCTCTGAAAGGATTAATGTCCGCAACTTCCTTTTGAACTTCTCCCTTTTCATCAATGTATTTGAAGCACTGGTGAAGAGTGGAGGGGACGATATTGTGTTCATGGAGAAAAGGTCTTCCCAAGAGCAAGTTGTAAGATCCAACTAACTCGATCACGTAGAATGTGACACTCGCCCGAAAATTGCCTATTTGTATTTTTAGGCAAATTTTCCCCAGAGGTTCACTCTTGCCTTGATTGAACCCTAAAATGGTAGTGACTGTCTTGACTAGACGATGAACTGGAATCCGTAAGGCATCCAAGAGACTCTTAGGTATAATACTTAGAGCTGATCCTGGATCAATTAGAATACGGTCGACCTTCATCGTGTCAATGTACCCAGTGAAGTAAAGAGGTCGATCATGACGATTGTCCTCTAGAAGCATATCGTCTTGGGTAAAAGTGATGTTCGGAATGATTTCCAAGACACTGTTGCAATGTAGGCAAGTCACCGGCTCTGCTTCCGGCTTCTTCAGATGAGTCAGGCAAGAGTCTGCTTGCAGTAGAGCTTCACTTAACGTTTCCCGAGTTTCCTTGGATAAACATAAAAGTTCGAAGATGGACAACCTGGCTGGAGTGTTAGCAAGTTGAGCCAGAATGTCAAAATTATATGGCTTCTGCAATCCAGGAGAAAGAGACTTCTTGATTGGTTTGTCGAAGCGGGCAGGTTGCTTCCTTTTGTCGGCTGTTGTTGGTTTAGAGGGAATCGTCTCAGCAGGAGTATTTGAAGGTCCTTCGATAGAGATGGGTGCTGGAGCTACAACCGGAGGGACATCAGGAGTTTCCTCAGGAGCTTCAGCGTAATCTTTCAGATATGTTTTTCCTGACCGGGTTCCGGAGAGAGCTTCGACTTCAGGCTCAGGTTCAGAGTCTATCGAAACCATGTTGCAATCCTTCATCTTGTTCTTGGTTTTTCGGTGCTTGATAAGAGCTTCAGTCCAGAAACCGAGGCCAACACGGGATTGATTATGTCTCAAAGTGAAGGCTAGAGGTGCTCGGAGTCCTTTGCCGGAGTTTAAACCAGGAGCAGTGGCTAGATCATAACCCATCTTCGCCATTAATTTATGAGATTGTGAACTATATAGATGAAACGCAGGTTTGTATCTGTCTTCGGATCGAGGTACAGTTTTTACCTCTGTAGGGGGTGATTGTCCTGCTAGGATGAAAGTAGAGGTTAGAGAAAGATTGGGTGTGATACTAGAAGTCATATGGCATGACTTAGTCTTCCCAGGTTTCGTTTTAGACAGAGGAGCCTTCCGAGGAGAAGAGGAAGACGTCTCGAACTCCGTCACTAAATCGGGGTGGATCCACATAATCTCTCCCTTTTTAGTGGTGACGGGAACAAGTCCTTCAATCTGGGCTGGTGGAATATTCACAACTTCAAGGGTTGCTTTGGGGATAGGGACAATCCCATTTTCCACCAATAACGGAGGGAAGTCACCGAACTGCATCGAAATCACATTTGCTGTGACTGTCTTGTCTTTAGGTGTTAGTGTCACAGCTCTAGATTTGATCATTTCTTGGATCTTTCCTTTTAATACGAAGCAAGACCGGATTGTATGACCCAGCATTCTGTGATATGGACAGTATTTTGGATGATCCGTCTTGTTGGCTTCATCAGGCTTTTTGATATCTGGCAGTTGTATCTTGTTACCTTTAAGTAAACATTCGAAGATGCCTTGAACATCGTCGTCGTCCAAAGAGTATTCTTCCTTCGGCCGAGGAGGTCTCTGCTGTTGATTTGTTGGAGCTGGGTAGCTTGGGCAGACACTACCTCTTGATTTTTGCTTTGGAGATTGACTTCGAGAGTCTCTTTTTCCTTTGCGATTGATGGGTCGCGTACTATTGCTAGTACTTTGACTTGATTCATTGGGAGTCATGTGTACCCCCAGACCTTTGAAAGTCTCAGCACTGACTTCAGCGGCTTTGGCACTGACGATGAAGGAAGGCCAATCTTGGAACTGAGTGGATCATGTCCACATGCTGATGATTGGTAAGAGGTTCGACTTGCAAGTGTCGATAGTGACGGCATCGGGAGTTCCGAGAGGCATTTTTAGAGCTTCTCTTCTGAATCTTTCAATGAAGCTCTCAGTGCTTTCATTATTTTTCTGTTTGATTCGTATAAGGGCTGACATGGTCATGTCGTTAATGCCTTCATAGAATCGTTCTAGAAACATCTGTTTGAACCCGGCAAACGAAGTAATGCACCCATCAGGGAGACTTCGATACCATTCATAAGCGGTTCCTTTAAGACAACCAACGAATACCCGAGTGAGGAGGGCATCGCTCGGTTGCAGCTGATCAGTCATTACCTCAAAGTGATTGATGAACTGACTTGGGGAGGTGGTCCCATCAAAGAAAGAGATGGTCGGAGGCTTGTATTTTGGGGGTAGGATACATCCTTCCATTGTATGGGGTAAGGCTGCTTGATACCTAATTTTTGTAAGCCGTCATTTTGCTTGAATGCTTCGAATTGAGACCGAAGATTCTTCAACTCTTCAGTGACCGCTCCGGAAGATTGCGGTGTCGTTGCTTGTTGGGCATAATTGGGAGGAGGGACTGCAGCATATGTACCACCCCCAGCTCCGGACTGACTTGGAGTGGGCTGTACATGAACATTAGACTGTATCCCCAGAATAGTAGAAGGTTCCAGGTTTGGGGCAACAGGAGCATTTAATACCACTGGTGGTACTGTTTGTTGAACTTGCTGAGTTTGTTGCTGAGCTTGTATAAGAGTATGCATAGCAGTCAATGTATCTGCCATGGCTCGTAACTGTTGTTCCAAGGAAGAAATCCTTTGTTCATGAGCCTCAGTGCTAGTCGAAGGTTCGTGATTGCCATCTACCATATAAGTGGTAATCATTCGAGGTATCGACGATGAAACAGTCTGTTCCGAATCGTCGCTATGAGAATCAGCATCTTTCCCGGGGCTATTCACGGGAGTTAATACTGGAAAGTTGGACTCTCCTAGGAAGTCCTCCGTAGTCTCAGGATTATCACCTGGATGAGAAGAAGAAGAGACCCTGGTCGAAGCTCCGGTTCTGGATCTGGTGCCGAGGTAAACACCGTCTTCAGAATCTAACATAGAATCAGATCGTATTCTACCCCCATTATTTCTGGAGGTCATGTTGACGGAAGCATAAAGAGGTTCATCTTCGTTTGGTATTGGTTCATGTTGAATCCGTTCGAAGACAGATCGTCTTTTCGGTGAACAACAACACTGGATCACGACCCGAGGTTGGAAGTTACAATAATGCTCTTCATGACGAATATGAGCAATGTCAGAGACAGATGGAGTGTTGATTCTCAGCTTGTTTTACAGATGTTCCCGGAGATCTGCGAAAACAGACTGGGAAGTGTTTGAAGATAGTCTCTATGTAGAAACTTGTCTTTTATTCTTCTGTCTTTTTGGTTCTTGAATGTATAAAGACCGATTGATCTGAGCGATATAATTCTTAGCATATTGTGCATCAGGGTCCATTATACTTGTCCCAGTTTGACAAAGCTTCTTTACGTCGGAGGTAGAACCGAGACGATTCCGGTTAAGCTTGTTACGAAGGTCCATAGGAGGTACAAATTTGGTATCAGTCCTGGATACTTGCAATTTGCCTTTCTCGGATCAAGAAATTTGAAGAGAAGGAAGATGAACATTATTCCGACTGGGAGTCGGTAATAATCCATCTTTAGAGGAATTAGCCAAAAGACGTTTTTCTTTGTTTGATCTAGTAAGAGTACTAGTCAAATTAAACCAGAGGTAAAAACCTTAGGAGCAGAGGAGTTGACTAAAGAGTCGTTCTCCTTGGTTGGCACAAGATGTGCAAGCTGTGGGGGAATCATTTGTATATTCTGTGGAAGAGAACCCCCAGCCTGGCCTTGAGAAACAGTCAAAGGACTGTATTGGTTGGCATACGCTGACTTCAGAGAATTCTTGTCATACGCTGTCTTTTGACTAGCGCATGGTTGGTCAACGATTGCCATACGCATAGAGTCATTAATGGCTAAAGAGCCGACTGCTGTCGTAGGAGTAGAAGAAGAAGAGACTTTGACATGTCCAGAGATGGCTTTCCTTGGACACGCTGACTTGGCTAAAGAACCCATTTTGTCAGCGTGACTAGGAGAAGCCACTATTGCAGTATTCAGAGAAGCCGAGGCGTGCTTCGCTAAGGTTGGAGACGCATTCTTGTCAGCGTGGGAAGTGACAGAAGCGTCTCGGGCCGCCGGAGAAGACTTAGGGACATAGACAGAACGTCCCTTCTTCTTGGCAGAGAGAAAAGCGGAGGAAGCAGTTCGGCCCTCCTTCGCCTTGAGCATTTCTTCGTAAGCAGATTGGTCGAATTGTACAACCATCATCTTCTTCGTCGAGCCGATCGACGAAGTATCGCATTGAGTTGTTGTTGTCTCGTTATAGGAATCAGCTTTTTCCAGCAGAGTCGCCAATTTGTTTTCCATAAATAAATTCTATTTATTTATTGTGTTTCTGAGAAAATTACAACTATGGGAATCTGATCTAGAAGACGATCACTTTATCCCTTGGACGATGCGATGAAGAAGGCTCGGACCTCGAAGAACTTGGACAGCAACTGGGCAATCTCTCTGTTCTCTCTGAATTGAATGTGATGTCTGTTGAAGGTGGAGAAACTCTCTTTTATAGAGTTCTGGATAACTGCTCTGGACATACGCTCAGTCAGTTACTTGACGTGTGTATAACTGCAGGGACGCGTGGCGAATTTTGGTGGAGACACGTTGGAGTGCGGTTGAGAGTAATGGGGTATATCTAGGAGAGATTGATGGCATGAATGCCACGTTGCATAACTTCTGAATGAGCAGGTAACCGAATACAGGACACATAAAAACGTGTGTTGATTGTACATTTGAAGCTTTGATACGCCGTCTTTTGGATAAGCATGACTAGCATACACTGTCTTGTTTGAAGAGGAGTCGTATGGAGTCCATACGCTCACTTGGATGACAAGAAGTCGTATGAAGTTTATACGCTGCCTTGATGAGGAGTCGTATGAAGTCCATACGCTGCCTTGATGAGGAGTCGTATGAAGTCCATACGCTGCCTTGATGAGGAGTCGTATGACTGGGGAAGTAGACACGTGGCTGTCCTCAATCTTCTCGAATACGCCATATCTCCCAATAACTGACAAATATCTCTCGAGCGTCGTGTTGCAGATATGACGGCTGATACTGTCAGAAATGACAGTAATGATGGCTGTGCATTCATGATGGCTAATGAGCTGTCCTCGTAAAAGACAAAATCAACTCTCGAAAATCCATACGACGATTAATTCTCCTAAGACAGCTGTTCTTTGCACGAAAGACGAAGTGTCAGATTCATCCCCCACTGAGCGTATGCTGTGCTGTCAGTCGAGAAATAATAAAATATTCACTGAGCGTATGACTTTTGCACTGAGCGTAAGGCTTTTGCACTGAGCGTATGGCCTTTGGCTGAGCGTATGGCCTTTGGCTGACTTGGTCTTATGTCAGCATGTCAGAATTTTCCACACCCTACATTACAGACAGAGAATATGAGAAGAAAGTGCGATCAGTTAGGGATTACAAAACATTAGTATATATAGATTGATGGTACTTTGATAAATTACTAAATCTAAATCGATTTTCGGTTCGTATCAGTTATCCGGATTAAGAACCGAAAATCGAACCGTTATTTTAAAATTTTAAAATTTCAAACCGATAACCGAAAAACCGAACCGTTTGTCATATTTCGGTTCGGTTCGGTTTGGTTCGATTTTTGGTTTTCAACCGTTATATGCTCACCCCTAATTGTATTCTTCCTTAACATATTCTTCTTGAATAGACCTTATTGTATGTATCATCGTATTAGTGTCGTTATTACGCAAGGATCGTGTACATGTACATGATCGATTCAGAGGTAAGTCTGAAAAGACTTCGAATCTGGACAACCCTCCTTCGTTTAGAACAATCTTTCAGATCCAACGTGATCTGCAAAAGATCGAAATTGCATGTGACACAAGAACATAAAAAAAAAAGCCTCACAAGAGACCAGATCAAGAGGCAACCAAAATTAGTTTAGGCAATGGCAATCCAACCCTCCGGACCAAGCCTTGTACATGTAATTACCACCTAATTCATACACTCATGAGCCAAGTCCAGAAGTGCCATTAATAAGTTTTGTGGTTACCCATGTTTGATACTTTTACCATTGATAATCTGAAAATGGAAAATCTTAGCTCATGTAACCATTTGAAGTACCATGTGGAGAGCTAGTTAGAAATCTTCAGAACACTAGGTGGTACTAGCAGGACTAATACGTAAAACTAGTTGCCCAAGGATGGGGGGCTGTGCTGCAATTTCTCATAATGTTAGGAAGGCAGATTTTCTTTGACACATTCTATAGCCATATTGATATAATAATTTTTTATTGATTGTCAAGGAAAGTCTTAAAAGAAAAATAATAATTGACATCTAATAATACATTGTCACATCAGTATAACTATAAAATGTGTCAATAAAAGTGTGTTCCCATAGTATTACTCTTTTTTCTTTTCAGATTAAATATCGTTTGATGGCTGTTCAAGTATAAGAAAATTTGAAAATGTTGGGAGCTTCTATCTGCAGTTGTACACTCCTGTTTCACCAATAAATTCTTGGTCAGAAGTGCACGAGCAGTGAGCTAACTAAATCTACCTCAGGTAGGGGTGAGCATTATTTTGTTTTTGATCGAAAATTGAACCTAACCGAAATGAGAAAGATATTCGGTTTGAAATAATTTTGGTTCAAAAGTACTATAAAAAAAATTCGGTCTCGATTTTTGTTCGTGGTGTTCACTGGGCCGGTTCGGCCCGGGCCCGCCCGTGGACCGGACTGGCCCGCCCCTCTATAAGCCCGGACCGGCCCGCCGTGGGCCCGAACCGGCCCGGCCCCCCACGCTCTATCGGTTCGGGTCGGGCCCCCTCCCCACAGCCCGAGCCCGGCCCGGCCCGGACCGGTCATATTTTTTTTTTTTAAATAAATAGGCCCGGCCCGGCCCGCTGGGACCGGTCCAGCTGCAGCCGACCGTTGGAGGCTTATTTTTTTTTTTCAAAGTTTTGACCGTTTGGGGGGGGGGGTTCTTTTACCAAAATACCCCTCCCATATAGCCGTTATTAAAATGTTGGGAGGGGTATTTTGGTCTTTTTTGGCCTAAAATTACCAAAATAATCCCAAAAAATTCCTATAAATAGCCCAAAAATTCCATTTTTCATACACAACTCATTCCTCACAAATTCTCTACATCTCTCTACGGTGCTCTGGTGTTCTACGACTTTCCCTCCCCGGTGCTCTACGGCTTCCCGATCTCGCTCCCAACTCCATTCCGGCTCTACGGCTTCCCGATCTTCCTCTCAATCTCTTACTTTCTTCTAACGTAGTTTACTTTATTTTATTTTATATATGGCTGGTGAAGGTTCAAACCCACCTGATCTTGCTGGACAGACATACCACTATTTTAGTTCTTTTTTTGACGGTACTGAAATTCCACCTGAGCAAGTTGCGACTAATCCGATTCCGGAGGGGTGCCAACAATCTCCTCCGGAAGTCGCTAGTACAACCCAACGTCCTGAAAAGAAAAAATGGTCTAAGTATTGGGATTATTTTACTTTAATTTTTGAAACTAATCCTGATGGTTCTTTGGTTTTAGATGCCAAGGGGGAACCGAAACCGTACAAGGCGCAATGCAAGAAATGTTGCAACCAGTACGCATGGAAGAAGGGCGGTGGCACCGGGACCATATCCAGACACTACGACACTTGCTACGGAAAGGACACACTTCAAGCGTCCCAAACCCAAATAAGCTTCGGCGCCACCGGTTCTTCAATTGGTAACTTTACTTACTCAGCTGCTCGGCATAAAACCGAGTTAACTAAACATATTATTCGTGACGAACTTCCTTTCACGACGGGTGAAAGCGAATCTTTACGAGATTATGTATCACTTTCTCTAAACCCCTCCTTTACTAAAGTGAGTAGGCAACAAACTCGAAAGGAGGCTATTCGTCTCTTCAACGAGCAGAAAGCCGCTTTGAAAGCGGAATTTCAAAATATTAGTAAGTTGGCTATTACTTCTGATATTTGGACTACTAAATGGAGTTATGCTTATATTTGTATTACTGCACACTATATAGATGCACAATGGATGTTGCAAAAACGTATCATCTCTCTTAAACTTATAGAATGTCCACACACGGGCGATGTAATTTCAAGTGAGATTTCAAGACACGTGCGTGAATATGATATTCACGCAAAAAAATTTTATGTCTCTTTGGACAATGCATCAAACAACAATGCTGCTATGTCTTCTTTGTCAGTAATTTTTAAGCCTATTTTAGAAGGTAGACTTATGCATGTTAGGTGTGCTTGCCATATAATTAACTTAGTTGTTAAAGAATGTTTAAAAATTTTTGAACCCCATTTAGACACTCTGCGACAATGCTTGCTCCACCTAAACTCGTCTCCAAGTAGACAACAAAGTTTTGCATGCGCTTGCGCACATTTTGGTATGACTTTTAGAAGATTTGTGAAGGATATACCAACTAGGTGAAACTCCACCTACTTGATGTTGAAATCTGCAATTCCTTTTAAGAGTGCTATTTCATATTATTGTACTTCGGATGTCACCTTTGACTATCAGGTTACTGATGATGATTGGGTAGCAGCTGAAAGTGTTTGTGAATTTTTAGAAGTTTTTTACAATGCTACATTAACTCTTTCTGGTGTTTATTATCCCACATCTTGCTTAGCTTTACGTGAACTTTGTAACATGTCTTATTTATTTTATAAATATAGAGATTATCCAAATTTTGAAATTGCGGTGAGAAATATGGAAGCCAAATTCAGGAAATATTGGGGTGAAGTACCTCTTTTATATTGTTTGGCTTCCATATTTGATCCTACAATCAAATTGGATGGCGTAGAGGTTTTATTAGAAGGATATGGAGAATATATGGGTATAGACGTTACTGACATGAAGGCAGAAGTTAAAGTGGCTTTGGACAGGTTAGTTATACTGTACGAAGAAGGAGCAACGTCGACCCGACCAACTCGGGGGGGGCTAGTAGTAGCTCCGGCTTGGCGTCTAAGCTATCAGCAGCCGGTTGCATACTACAAAGGAAGAAACAAAAGCAATCTTTCCAACCTACTCAAGAGTTGTCTGCTTACCTTAACTCTTATCAAGACGAAGATGAGACTCCAGATCACTTCGTCGTTCTAGAATGGTGGAAGAGACACGACAAGAGATTTCCTGTGCTTTCTAACATAGCACGTGATCTACTGATGGTTCCGGTGTCGACGGTAGCATCGGAGTCCTGTTTTAGTGCAACTTCGAGGATGTTGAGCGATAGGAGGAGCCGCTTGAAGCCCGATATTTTGGAAGCGATCGTGTGCGTACAAGATTGGTTGGCTGCCGATAAAAGAACACAAAACCAGAAAGATGAAGAAGATCATGACATCCACGAGCTGGATCAATGAGGCTACGGTGCAAGGTATTAGGTATGTACATTTAAACTTATACAATTCAATTTTAAATTTTAACTTATACTTTCAAAAACTTTTTTTTTTTTTACTTATACTATTCAAATTTTTTAACTTATACTTTCAAAAACTATTTTTTACTTTAAAAAAAAAATATTTTTTAACTCCGCCTATGCCAAACAAGCATTTGCCGGTCCCAAGCCCGGATAAAGGAAGAGGGAGAAATGTTTTTTTAAAATTTTTATAAATTTTTATAAATATTTGTAATCTTTGTATAAACATTTGTATTACAAACTATTACTAAATTATAAACATTTTTGTATTACTAAATTATAAACATTTATATACATATTTTGTATAAACATTTTATAAACATTTGTATTAAAAAGAAAACATTTTATAAACATTTTATAAACATAAAATTATAAACATTTTATATATTTGTATAAACATTTGTATTACAAACTATTACTAAATTATAAACATTTTTGTATTACTAAATTATAAACATTTATATACATATTTTGTATAAACATTTTATAAACATTTGTATTAAAAAGAAAACATTTTATAAACATTTTATAAACATAAAATTATAAACATTTTATAAACATTTAAGTTACAAATTTTTAAATTTAAAATACAAAAGAAAATGATTAAAAAACCAAATTAAAAACAAAAACTGTAAAAAAAAAACTGAAAAAAAAAATTAATTCAAAAACCGGGCCGGTCCGGTTAAACCGGCCCGAACCGTCCAAGCCCGGACCGGCCCGACCCTATAATGTCCGGTCCTCTGGGCCGGGCTGGGCCCATTTGCAATAAACCGGGCCGGGCTAAGCCCGGACCGAAAATTCACGTGGGCCGGTCCTGGACCGGCCCGAAACCGGTCAGGCCCGCAGCCTTCGGACCGTGGGCCGGCCCGGACCGGACCGATAACATCTTGAATTTTTGTTCAAAACTGAATAGCACTTATACAATTATGTAAATACCATCAATTTTATGTATATTTTGTAATTAAAATTGTGTATATTTTGAAAACAAAAATTATGTTTTGACGTTCAAATTTGATAATTTAACAATTAGTCCAACTTTGAATACAATAAATGTGTATAAAAATTATAAATCTCTAATATAAACTAATCAAGTTTTCGATTTTGGATCCGACCATTAAACAATAGAAATATTCCAACCAAATAAATCGAATTGATTATTTGGTAAAGTTCTATTTTGATTTTGGTTATTTCGGTTCGATTTCGATTTTAGATTTTTACAATTTCGGTTTATTTTGTTTTGACTATTTCAATTCAGTTAAAATCGAATAAATCGAAGGCTAACCCCTAACCTCATGCATAAATAACACACTTTGACTGAAAAGAAGTGTGAGAGCCTGGCCAAAATTCTTCTTCTAATGTTTGTTTGGAATTGGTGAATGCAACATGAGCAGTGTAATTGGTGAATATATTTATTGTACAACGTTGTGAAATAGGCAGTGTTTTAAAAATCGAACTGTACGAGTAGTAGATCCATGAACCGGTAGTTTTTTTCGGACGAATCTGATTTTTCAAAAACTGTTGTAAATGATTTTTCTTACAAAAGTTTTTACACAGGAGAATAAACTTTCGTATATTTATGCAAAAGGGGATAACTTTAAAAAAATAATGAAAGAGAGGACGATACGATATTAGAGATGCCGCCGCACACGTGACGCGACATTTGTGATGGCGCCAAGGGCCCCCTGCCCCTTGACGCCATCACTAATATCGCTACTTTGTACTTTTTTTTTACCGAAGAGAGAGGAGAGAGAATTTATTATAGATTTATCTAATATCTTAACATTTTTTTTAGTTTAACTACTTGATACATATCTATAACAAATTCTTATTTAAACTATTTTTCAACAATATTACAGATTTTTTAATTTTTATTAGTAACTTGTCACGGGATTACAAGAACTATGTGTGATGTATATATATATATATATATATATATATATATATATATATATATATAAATTTTTATTAGAAATTTGTCAAGGGATTACAAGAAACTATATACCAAAAGCCATAACGAAATATTATAAAAAAAATAAATTTTTGTTAGAAACTTGTCATGGGGAATCTTTTTTAATAAAAATTTATAATAGTTTCTAATGCCAAAAGTCCCCTTAAATTTATAAGAAACTATTATAAATTTTTATAAGAAATTATTAGAAACTATATACCAAAAGCCATTACGAAATATACAACACATCGTTGCACATGTTACAAATACGTTTTGAATATATTTTCGTTCTTTTCATTAAATCTTCTCTCCTCTCTCCTCTGTAAAAAAAAAGTACAAAGTCTGGCGACATTAGTGATGGCGCCAAAGGGGGAGGGGGGGGGGGGGGGGGGGGGGGGTGGGTGGGCTGGGCCTTGGAGCCATCACAAATATCTCCAAGGTCGCGTCATGTGTGCGGCGACATCTCTAATGTCGTATCGTCCTCTCTTTCGTTATTTCTCTAAAGTTATCCCCTTTTGCGTAAATACACTAAAGTTTATCTCCCTGTGTAAAATTTTTCGTTTTTCTTATATAAAAATCAGTGTCTAAAACATAAAAACTCACGAGTTCCTCTAGGATTTTTCTTTTAAATAAAGGTATAGTAATCTCTCCACGTTCATTCCAATTCATTGCTATGCATTTGAAATTTCATTTATGCATGGTTGCAGCACCAACAACTTATGTTGTAGACAGACATTTATACTGGTACATGCATGTTATATTTCAAAAGTATTCTACTTCAATAATTTGCTGAAGTTGGGTGGTGCAAGTGGCCATCCTTGCAGCAGGTCTTTTAGCAGGTAAAGGTGTTTGTTTGTGTTGGGAAAGAAACGCGGAAACTTTTTCCCAAATTAGAGAGTACTTGCGAGAGAATCGAGCAAACAACGCACAAACCAAAACACCAAAAACAATCACGCAGACACAGAAAATTTTTGACGTGGAAAATCCTTGCGGAAAAAACCACGGGACGATCGGAGTCCAACCCTGAGAAGCCTCCACTAAAGGAATAGAAGAATTACACCCTCTACAAACTTCTCCCGATCCAAATCGGATCCCCACAACACTTAGAAGCAAGAACAATGATTACAAGGCTACGAAGAGCGAGAACGACGAGTAGAGATTACCCGAACGCGATCTCCTTCGAAAACGACCTTCAATCCTCCGTCTTCTCTTCCAAAGTTGCAAATGGCACTCTTGCCTCCTTCCTCTCTCTCCTCTTGTTGTGTGCTACAATTGTGTTACAATAGATTAGGGTTTGGAAAACCCAACTTAACTCCCTAATCCCGCAACAAACCTGAACCGTTTGATTAGATCCAATAGTGAAAAATCACCCCAAATTTCCGCTCAGCCCCGACGACACAGAGTTCAGCCAGAACTCTGTGTCGGGCAACCAGAACATACCAGCAACATTCTGGAACCAAAAAGCAGAATTCGGGCAGAATTCTGTATGGGAGCAGAATTCGGGCAGAATTCGGGCAGAATTCTGCCTCCTCTGTTCCAGAATGTAAAAATATGGCTCCCGAGTTCCTTCTTCGCCTCCGAATGGCCTCGTCACCTCCCCGAGCTTCTCTGACACACAGATGGCGCTCGTCGCACTCCGGGATCTTCTCCACATAGGTTGGGAACCCCACCCACTCCAACAAATCTCCCCCTTCACAACTATGGGGAGGATATCGTCATCCCGACGATCTGCCTGCAGTACTCAAACTTCTCCCTTGGTAGAATCTTCGTAAACATATCAGCCCCGTTGTCATCTGTATGGACCTTCTCAAGATCCGCGTCCTTCTTCTCAATCACATCCCGTATTCAATGATACCGAGTCTCGATGTGTTTGGACCGGCTATGAAACGTCTGATTCTTCACAAGGTGAATAGCGCTCTGACTGTCGCAAAGCAAAGTATACTGCTCTTGCTTCAGTCCTATTTCCTGCAGCAGCTTCTTCATCCACAGCAACTCCTTGCAAGCCTCCGTCGCTGCAATGTACTCTGCCTCTGTCGTTGACAAGGCAACACACTTCTGCAACCGCGACTGCCACGACACCGCTCCTCCCGCAAACATCATTACGTAGCCCGAAGTCGATCGCCTCGTGTCTACATCTCCAGCCATATCAGCGTCGGTATACCCAACCAACTTCGGCTCGTCACCACCAAAGGAAAGTCTCCAACCAGCAGTGCCCTGAAGATATCGTAGAATCCACTTGACCGCACTCCAATGTACCCTTCCAGGATTTGAAAGATACCTGCTAACAGTACCAACTGCATGAGCAATATCTGGCCTCGTACACACCATGGCATACATAAGGCTTCCCACAGCTGAGGCATATGGAACCCGCTTCATATCTTCATTTTCGTCCTCGGTAGATGGACACTGCTCCTCAGTGAGCTTAAAGTGAGCCGCAAGGGGGCAACTCACTTTCTTCGACCCGTCCATACCGAAATGCTGAAGTACCCGGTAAATGTACTTCTTTTGGGACAAATGTAGCAGCTTGGACTCCCTCTCTCGGCTGATCTCCATCCCAAGAATAGTCTTCGTTGCGCCCAAATCCTTCATAGAGAAGGCCGCGCCCAGTTGGCGCTTCAGCTCCGCTATCCTAGTGGCATTCCGACCCACTAATAGCATATCATCAACATAGAGCAATAAAATGATGAAATCATACTCGGCAAAATACCTCACAAATACACAGTGATCCGACATCGTCCGTGCATAACCATGCTCCCCCATAAACGACTCGAACTTCCTGTACCACTGCCTCGGAGTCTGCTTCAGACCATACAAGCTCTTCCTCAACCGGCAGACCAAATGTGACTTGCCCTTCTCACAGAATCCCTCTGGCTGCTCCATGTACAACTCCTCCTCAAGATCACCGTGGAGGAATGCCGTCTTCACGTCCATCTGCTCGACCTCCAAGTCGAGACTGGCTGCTAATACTAGCACCACCCGAATAGACGAATGCTTGACGACAGGCGAAAAGATCTCATCATAATCTACGCCTTTCCGCTGACCGTAGCCTTTAACTACCAGCCTCGCTTTGTATCGAGGGCGAGTAGCATCATCCGTCTGCTTCACTCTAAACACCCATCGATTCTTCAAAGCCTTCTTGTCCTTTGGCAACCGCACCAGCTCATAAGTGGAATTGGTGTGCAAGGAACTCATCTCCTCCTGCATAGCCTCCATACACTCCTGCCTGTGTTCGTCTTCCATAGCCGCTGCAAAACTTTCGGGCTCTCTCCCGTCAGTCAATAGCACATACTCACTCGGTGAGTATCTCGTAGACGGTCGACGATCTCTGTCGCTCCTTCTCAATGGAGCCACTGGTGCTGGCTGTATACCAACAGCCTCCTCCCCTTCAGGAACTGCCTCCCCGGCATGCTCATCCTCCTGAGGGACACCCTGACCACCATCAGCAGGTTGATGATCAAGGTTGGGAGCAACTCCATGTACTGGCTCCCCCATAACTGGATCCTCTGCGATGTCCTCTGGAAACTGCTCGAAGCAAAATGACTCTAACTCAGGCAATTCCTCAGCCTCAGAAGGCGTCTCGGAATCCTGAGTGTTGGTCATGGTCTGATTCTCGACGAACACCACGTCCCTGCTTCTGTAGAGCTTTCTTCCCACCGGGTCGTAGAGTCTATAGCCAAACTCATCCCGATCGTAGCCGACAAAGACGCATCGCCTCGTCTTCGGCTCAAGTTTGGTCCTCTCGTCCTTCGGTACATGCACGAAGGCCTTACAACCAAACGCCCGCAGGTGATTGTATGACGGCTCTTTGCCGTACCATACTTTGTCAGGCACATCACCCTGCAAAGGAGCACTAGGAGATAAATTAATAACATAAGCAGCTGTGAGAAGAGCCTCACCCCAATAACTGCCTGGCAAGTTTGCTTCTGACAGCAAACACCGCACCCTCTCCATCAGTGTCCTGTTCATTCGCTCTGCTACACCATTGAGCTGAGGTGTCTTGGACGGAGTCTTCTGGTGTCGTATCCCTTGCTCTCTGCAATACGCATCAAAGGGACCGATGTATTCGCCGCCATTGTCGGACCGAACACACAATAACTTCTTGCCCGTCTCTCTTTCAACAGAGGCCTGAAACTCTTTGAAAGTAGGCAGCACCTGATCCTTGTTCTTTAAGACATAGACCCAAACCTTCCTGGAACAGTCATCAATAAAGGTTACAAAGTAAGAAGCACCACCAATAGATTTTACCTTCATAGGACCGCAGACATCCGAGTGAATCAACTCGAGCAACGCCGGCTTCCTTGAACTTGGGTGACTTTGGAAAGACACCCTATTTTGCTTCCCAGCTAAACAGTGCGTGCACTTCTCCAACTTTGTAGACTTGAGCCGTGGAATCACCTTCCTGTTCACCAAGTAGCTCATCCCCTTCTAGCTGATATGGCCGAGCTGCCTGTGCCACAACTCGGTAGACGCATCACTGACTGCGTTCACCTCTTGTGCCCCCTGTGCGCTCCCCTCCATATAGTAGAGACCGGACTTCTTGCTTCCTCTGGCAATCACCATCGAACCTCTGGAAAGCTTCCACTGACTGTTCCCGAAGAGACCGAAGAATCTCTCGTCATCCAACCTTCCAACCGACACCAGGTTGAAACGGATATCAGGGACATGACGAACATCCTTGAGAACAAGAACCACACCCGTCTTCGTTCTCAAATGCACATCTCCAACGACAACCGCCTTCGACACATCTCCATTGTCCATCTTCAACACTCCACAGTCGCCTGTTGTGTAAGTGGCAAATAGTGCCCTGTTGTGAGATACATGTGCTGAAGCCCCTGAGTCCACCAGCCAAGAATTATCATCGCAGGCGAGGTTAGTAATGACCTCATCACCTACGACGATCACATCGCCTCCATGCATCGAGGCCGCCGCTGTAGTGTTCTCTTCTTGCTTCCCCTTGTCGCCCTTCTTCTCTCTCTTCCAAGCGAAACAGTTCCGCTTGATGTGGCCCTTCTTACCACAATGGTAACACTCTGAGTCCTCGTAACGACCCTTGGACTTCCCCCTGCTCTTGTCTCTGCCACCACCTGTACCCCTGCTTTTGCCCCTTCCGCGGCTCTCTGAAACCAATGCCTCTGAGTGATGGGATGTAGATGAAGTGCCCTGAGAACGTCTCTGCATCTCTTCATTCAGCACCCCGCTCTTGGCAACTACAGACTGACCACGCCCTCTGGAGCAGAAGCGATCATAGATACTCGTACGGTCTTCCACGAGTCTGGCAATGTACACAGCAGCCATAGTCCCTGAACTTCGTCGTCGAACTTGACTCCCATTGAAGATAGCTGGTCAACCACACCCTGGAACTCACTCAAGTGATCCATAATAGACGCCCCATCTTTGTATCGCAGACTCATCATCGTTCGGATCAGGAACAACTTGTTTACCCCGATCTTCTTCGCATACAAGGATTCCAACTTATCCCACAACGTCTTCGTGTGCTCAATATTGGCAACGTGATTGTACACGTTCTCATCAACAAACTGCCGTATGTACCCACACACCTGTATATGCTCGAATGTCCAGTCCTCGGATTTATCACTGGGCTTTTCGGATGCAAACACGGGTAGATGCAGCTTCTTGACAAACAGCAAATCTTTCATCTTGCTCCGCCAATAGTGATAGTTGGTGCCGTTCAGGTTCACCATGCGCACCGGCTTCGCGTCCATCTCTCCTCTCTAGTTTCTGTCAACTCCTGACACCCTTCTGAATTCCAGAACCTGGCTCTGATACCACTCTGTTGGGAAAGAAACGCGGTAACCTTTTCCCAAACTAGAGAGTACCTGCGAGAGAACCGAGCAAACAACGCACAAATCAAAACACTAAAAATAATCACGCAGACACAGAGAATTTTTGACGTGGAAAACCCTTGCGGAAAAAACCACGGGACGATCGGAGTCCAACCCTGAGAAGCCTCCACTAATGGAATAGAAGAATTACACCCTCTACAAACTTCTTCCGATCCAAATCGGATCCCCACAACACTTAGAAGCAAGAACAATGATTACAAGGCTACGAAGAGCGAGAACGACGAGTAGAGATTACCCGAACGCGATCTCCTTCGAAAACGACCTTCAATCCTCCGTCTTCTCTTCCAAAGTTGCAAATGGCACTCTTGCCTCCTTCCTCTCTCTCCTCTTGTTGTGTGCTACAATTGTGTTACAATAGATTAGGGTTTGGAAATCCCAACTTAACTCCCTAATCCCGCAACAAACCTGGACCGTTTGATTAGATCCAATGGTGAAAAATCACCCCAAATTTTCGCTCAGCCCCGACGACACAGAGTTCAGCCAGAACTCTGTGTCGGGCAACCAGAACATACCAGCAACATTCTGGAACCAAAAAGCAGAATTCGGGCAGAATTCTGTATGGGGGCAGAATTCGGACAGAATTCTGCCTCCCCTGTTCCAGAATGTAAAAATATGGCTCCCGAGTTCCTTCTTCGCCTCCGAATGGCCTCGTCACCTCCCAGAGCTTTTCTGACACACAGATGACGCTCGTCGCACTCCGGGATCTTCTCCACATAGGTTGGGAATCCCACCCACTCCAACAGTTTGGACCACCCTCTCTAATGTGTGAACCTGACTTTATAAGTAGAGTCCAACTAGTCCAGACAAGAATTTTCCCCGACGACTAGAATTCTTGGTAGGGGAAACTTAAGGGTTATGAGCCCTTAACTTTGTTTTCGAAAACTTGCCGACTTTGAAATTTTAGCTAGTAAAGGGATGGAGTTATAATACTGCAGATTTCGAAATTTTAATTATCATGTAGTGGACTTCAATTTTGCTATATCAGTGCTAGTTTTTCTTTTCTTTTCCGCGATGTCCGGACGTAACGCACGAGACATTGTACACATTGCGTTGTATGTCATTTGGGTCCACTGTTCACACAAACACATCCAGGTTCCCCCCGCACAAGGGTGGAGCTAGGATTCCAAACTAGGGTGGGCTTGATTAAGTCGGGGTGGGCTGGCCATGGATGCAGTTATATTAAAAAAACCCAAAATTTTTTTTAACATATGAAAAAAAAAACCAAAAAACCTTTTTAGGGGGGGGACTGGAGCCCACCCCAGCCCCCTGGTAGATGCGCCACTAATCCCGCAGTTTGATTCCGAGATCATCCGCCTAACCAAGGAGATTATACCTCTCCTCAGTGACAATTGAGTTCGGTATATCATGTGCTAGTTTTAGTTAGATTGTTCTATGTTATGCGGAGGGACATAGACGGATGAATTTTTGGAGGTACATGAAACATTTTCCTATTCTATACACGTGTTTATTATAGACTTTAAACGTTTTTTAAATTTTGTAACGGATTTAGTATCAATTCGTGGATTGTTCTAGTTGGCAACGGAACGTAATGGATTTGTTGTATCAATCCGTAGCCATCTTTGTTAGCAAGGGAAGCTTTATAGCAACGATATATAAACAAATTTGGCAACGGGCCTAATTAATATTAGAAAGGTTGCAATGACTTTAGCAATGAAGATTTTAATAGCAACGAGATTAGAACAAGTTTACTAACAAGACTTTAGGAACGTTTTAGAAATGATATGTTTTAAAAAAATGAATTTAATTTAGAAAAGAACATGCTACTACATAGGAATGAGGATATTAATCCTTTCCACGGAATTTATAACAACAAATTTAGCAATGACCATTCAATAAGCAATGAGCAACTGCTTTTACTAGCTACGATTAACGTTTAGCAACATTTTTTTGTAAGTGCAATTATAAGTTGGGTTTAGATCCCCTAATGCCGGTAATACCAATACAAATCAGAATTATATTCGTAATGACAATGAAAATAAGAAATATTGCATGAATTTTTCGATATATGTAGCACCATAAATAATATCCCAACCATAAAATTACAAAGAACTCCTTGATAAAAAACCAACCATAAAATTAGCTGCTGGAGTAAGCATGTGCAACCTAAGTTGGTTTGTAGTATAAATAACACTAAGCAGATGCAACAAATGCTGCTTTCTCTTGTTTTCATTATGTTCTGATCAGCAGCTATACTTGCAGATACCCCTACATTACATAGTGAACACCCCCCACCCCCACACCACCACCACCACCACCAAAAAGTGCAAGCAAATTAATGTTTGTGTACATCTATAGTTACTCTAACATAGACTTGCAACATAAGTAGAATGAACAAATAATTAATAGTTTCCAGGCAAGAGGAGCTTATTCCAGACTTGAAAATTTTCGAAAACTGCAGTATTAGTTTATGGTGATACATACATCAAGGAGTTTTTTTTTTTTTTTTTTTTTTTTTGTAATTTTATCAAGGAGTTCTTTGTAATTTTATGGTTGGGATATTATTTATGGTTTGATCCACAAATTATGGTTATAATATTTTCCCCCCGCGAAACAACTCGTCTGTACTACTTGGGAGGGACTCTACTTCTAAACTCAGGTCCACAAATTAGAGACCGAAAGACCTGTTGGATCAAGAGATGACCACTTGCACCACCCAAGTTCAGCAAATTTTTGAAGCTCGAGCGAAAATACTTCTGAAATAGAACACTTATGTGCCAGTATAAACTTACTGCTAATAAATGGAGCAAGAATACTTCTGAAATAGAACATGTATGTGCCAGTATAAACTTCTACTAATAAATCGAGTGAAAATACTTCTGAAATAGAACATGTATGCAGCAGCATTTACAAGCTAGTTACAACTGCATGCAATGAGACCATAGAACTTACAGATTTTACTGAGATGTGAACAATGAGGAGACATGATAGCAGTCATAATATCCCAGTCGATGAGGAATTCCACCTGCTAAAGAATTTAAATTACCCATCTTCACCAAAAACCTATTGCGTCTGACCAAGAATATAGTAGTACTGATACAAGATTGTACAACTGCAGAAAGAAGCTCCCAACAGATTAGAATTTTATTATTCTTCAAAAGCCTCTAAATGATGTTTAATCTGAAAAAAAGCAAAAGATAACATATAACAATTACACGAGAATTTAATTTGAATTTCTGATCGTTCTGATAAATCACAGTGCAACCCCCTTGTCTTAGGAAACTAGTTTTATATATCGGTACTGCTAGTACCACCTGGTGCTCTGAAGATTACTGACTTATAATATGTAATAATACTTGCTAAGAGTCGAGATCCTCTACATGTGAAGGGTACTTCAAATGGTTATATGAACTAAGATTTTCCATTGTCAGATTATCAATTGGTCGGAGATCAACATTCGCAATCACAAACTTATTAATGGCACTTCTGGACTTGGGTCATGGATGTGGATTGTATCTCGTTTCCGGATGAGCGCTCAAAGAGGTCGGTAATTTAGTCCCACATCGGGTAGGAGGTGTGATAATGAGAATTTGTATTGGTTCAGGCCTTACATGAAAATTCCCTTTTAAAGCATATACGCTCAGTCCAATATCGCACCTCATGACGGTTTGGGTCACACCGCGTTCTGGGTAAATCCGAACCCAACCCACTAAAAATTGGGTCAATCTGACCTGTTTAGGTACATGAGCCAGGTGGGTCAGGCTGGAAACAAATTGTTGAGAATCAATAAGGGACTTTTAGTCCCACATCGGAATTTGTAGTATGTAGAGGAGCTAGACTCCCTATAAGTAGTGAAGTAGTCCATCAATAAAATTACACAAACTATTATTTTCTACATGGTATCAGAGCCATAACTCTCTCTCTCTCCACAAAAAAAAAAAAAAAAAAAATTTAACTCTCTCCCCCCCCCCCTGAGCAGCAGCCCCACCCCCCCAACCCCCCCCCCTCCCGACCCCCCCCCCTTGGGCAGCAGCCCCCCCCCACCAACCCCCCCTCCCGACCCCCCCCCCCCCCCGGAGCAGCCCCCCGACCCCCCCGCCCCCGACCCCCCCCCCCTCCCGGAGCAACCCCCCCCCCCCCCCCCCTGCCCGACCCCCCCCCCCTCCCGGAGCAGTACCCCCCCCCCCCCCCCCACCTCCCTCTCCCACTCTCGACATGGAAACCCTAGCCCTAGCAGCCCCATCAAAACCCTAACCCTAATCCTAGCCGCCAAAAAATAAAAAATAAAAAATAAAAAATAAAAATAAAAAATAAAAATCAGTACCTTCTTTTTAGAAGATCTACTGCAGTTGCCTTCGAGAATCAGTACCTTCTTTTTAGAAGCTCTACTGTTGTTGCCTTCGAGACTCAGTATCTTCTCTTTAGAAGACCTACTGCTACGCATACGAAATCTCTTTAGATTTTCGTCTTGCTTCTGTTACGAAACCTTTTTAGATTTTCGTACACTCAGAATCATTCTAGGATTTCTGTTGCGGCGTGCTGCATGCTTCGCCATGCAAGGAGGCACAACTAAGTTTGGGCTGTCCGAACACGTCATAATGACGCGGTTCTAGTTGGTCGCATACACTCCAACATATCAGTGAGGAAGCTAGTTTGTTGTTTCCCCCCTGATCTCTATCTCAACTGTCAGAATATACAGTTGACGAAGACGCTACCTGAGATCAGGATTCACAGCAGATTGCTGACTAAGACGAAGACGAAGCAAACGACGACGACTCAGGAAACAACAAAACCTCACTGATTACAGTTGCAGAAACCATGGATTCCATCTATGGAAAGTTGACAGCGGAAGAGATGAAGGCCCTGGTCGAGGATCTCCTGACCAAGAGATTACCGGAGGCAACCTCACGCGTGACCCATACTGATGTGGATCCGTCACCGTATAGAATGGGAAAGTTGGACAAACTGGAGACGAAGCTGGAAGGCACGACCAACTACTTAAAATGGTCGCGGCAGGCGATGCGGACGCTGAAGGACGTGGCTTGGTTGGCTATGTAGATGGCCACATCAAGGCCCCGGTCGATCACTCCTCGAAGGAGTTTGCTGTATGGGAGATTGTCAACAATGTCGTGGCTGGTTGGTTGACAGCCTCTTTAACCGATCAAGTGCCGGGTAATGTTGAAACAATGGAGGGAGCTGCTGATATCTGGAGAACATTGAAAGATATGTACTCCGGTTCCGGTAACCCAATGCGAGTCTTCCAACTGCAGGATGAACTCGAGCGGGTAGTCCAAGACGATCGTACCATATCTGAGTACGCCGCCTTGTTGAAGAAGTACTGGTCTGATCTTGACCATTATGATCCTTTTGGAATGGAGGATGCTCAGGTTGAACCGTCCTTCGCAAAATATTTCCAGAAATTTCTGGATTATATCTCGCGGCAACGGATGATGAAGTTTTTGAAGGGGCTCAACCCTGCATTTGAGCAACGGAGGAATGTACTTCTTGCGCAACCAAAGCTGCCGACCTTAGAGGATGCCATAGCTGCCATGGCACAAGAAGAAGTACGGTTGAAGCTGATGCCCACCAGGGGCATCTCCCAGGGGGAGCAAGTCGGAGTTGCCACATCTGCTCTTGCTGCTTTCAACCAGCCTCCTTCTGCGGGAGGCGTTTGCCACAACTGTGGTGACACAGGGCATTACATCCGCTTTTGCCCAAAACCAGCACGGAGTTCCTCGCGTGGTCGGGGCCGTGGTCGGGGTGGACGACGAGGTGGTCGAGGCCGCTACACTGGTGGAAGGGGCACTTTGGAGGCAACACGGCGAATCTGGCGGATGAAGGCCGGAACAATTAGCTGGCGGACATAACTCCATTTGAGAGAGAAGTTCTTGAGAAACTGCGGGGCTCAAAGATTGGTTCTGGTGACCGACAAGTCAATTCTGAGGTGCCGCCCACCTCAGGAGATTACTGCACTTACTTTTCCCAAACCAGTGACGGTATACCTCCGCGTGCTCTTGCATCTGTCTCTCAGCCAGTCTGGATTATGGACTCTGGGGCAGCCCGCCATGTCACGGGGTCCCGAGGTGAGTTCCGGGAATACTCTAACCTAACGCCGCCAGAAAGCATTCAGACTGCTGATGGTACCTCCAGGCCTTTTATGGGTAAAGGCACTATTGATTGCACTCCTTCCATCACTCTATCTAATGTCTTACATGCTCCTTCCTTTCCTGTCAATCTTATATCCATTAGCGCCATTATCCTTGATCTAAACTGTACTGTTTCCTTTGATATTCCTAAGGTAATCTTTCAGGAGAAGGGAACGGGGAGACGACTGGGCACTGGCACATGGCATAAGGGTCTATGGGACTTGGACAGGAACGGTCTGGACAAAGCACTGGCATCATTGGTTGCAGACACACAACCAGAAGTCCGAAGTCGAAGTGTCGAAGCCGAGCTACTCCTACACCATCAGCGTGTAGGACATTCTTCCTTTTTCTGTTATTAGTCGCATGTTTCCATCCTTATATCAAAAAGCGAATAAAGAGTTGTTAGTTTGTGATGCTTGTGAGTTGGAAAAACATACTAGAAGCTCCTATGTGAGTTCTGGGCATCGATGTACTGCTGCTTTTGATATGATTCATTCAGATGTGTGGGGTCCTTGTCCTACAACCGGTGTTAACGGTTATAGATGGTTTGTCACTTTTATTGATTGCTCTACCCGTGTAACGTGGGTCTACCTACTGAAGAATAAAAGTGACATTTTTGAAGCATTTCAGAGCTTCCATCAACGCGTAAAGACACAATATAATGCTCGTGTTAAGTGTTTCCGGGCGGATAATGGGACGGAATATATCCATACGAGATTTGCTGCATATTTATCCTCTCATGGCATACTGCATCAAACCTCTTGTGCATATACACCGGCTCAAAATGGTGTTGCAGAACGAAAGAACAGGCACCTGCTGGAAGTAGCTCGGACGATGATGCTAGCTATGAATGTGCCTAAATACTTGTGGGGGCAGGCTGTCTTGACAGCCTCTTATCTCATCAACAGGATGCCCTCTCAATTGCTGGACTGGAAGACGCCGTTAAGTGTGTCTTTGTTGGGTACACCGGGACACAGAAGGGGTATGTATGCTGGAGCCCGGTGGAACGGAAGCTGTTTGTAAGCATGGACGTTACATTCAGAGAGGTGGAACCATATTATGGTTCAGATGAGGGCTCCGCGTTTGGAAACACACCTAACACAGCGGGTGTTAGCCGTGAGGGGGAGATAATACGTCCAAGCGTGGTCGTCGGATCGGTACCTTATCCTGTTGTTGCAAATTGGAAGGAAATAGGAGAAAGCATCAGTAATACCGATACGGAGGATGAAAAAGACGATACATATATTACGCAGGGGGAGAAGCAGACAAGGAAAAAAGAGCTCCAAGTGTACAGAAGACGACAGCAGCGGTCCAGTACTGTGCCGTGCCCTGTGCCAAGTCCCTCGTCTACTCCTGCCCCAACTCCTGAAGATGTTACTCCCGTACCGGATCACTCGGATTCGGAAGCGGGTCTCTCCGACTCGGATGGTATGCTTTCCCCACCTCCCATTGCTCCCTTAAGGAGGTCTTCTCGCATTAATGCGGGAAAGGCTCCTATTCGTTATCGAGATTATGAACATGATATCGCCAACTACTTGTCTTATTCTAATATCTCTCCGACTTATCAAGCCTTCCTCACTTCGTTAGACTCCACTTCTTTACCTAAGAATTGGCAGGAAGCAAAGAAGGACCCAAGATGGAAAGCTGCAATGATGGAAGAACTTTGGGCACTAGAGAAAAATAAGACATGGGAGCTGGTGCCATTACCTGAAGGGAAGAAAGCTGTGGGATGCAAATGGGTTTACACAGTGAAGGAGACACCAGAAGGAAAAGTTGAACGATACAAGGCGAGACTGGTTGCAAAAGGCTATACCCAGACATATGGTATCGACTATGATGAGACTTTTGTCCCAGTAGCGAAGATGAGTACCGTAAGAACGCTGGTCTCCATTGCAGCAAACTATGGGTGGAAGCTACACCAGTTAGACGTAAAGAACGCATTTCTTCATGGAGACCTACAAGAAGAAGTATACATGGAGACTCCTCCGGGGTGCTACTCTGTGTCAGATTCAGGTGAAGGAACGTCACATGGAAAAGTGTGCAAACTGAAGAAGTCGCTGTACGGGCTGAAGCAATCTCCTCGAGCCTGGTTTGACAGATTCAGAAAGACTGTCACTGGCATGGGGTACCATCAGACAAATGCAGATCACACGGTCTTCCTCCAGCATGCAAGAGGCCACATCACTATACTTGTTGTATATGTGGATGATATAGTGATCACAGGTGATGATGCTGATGAGATCACTAAGCTGAAGTCGAAACTCGCTAAGGAGTTTGATGTGAAGGACTTAGGACAGATAAGATACTTTTTAGGTATCGAGGTGTGTGATGGTGAACAAGGAATTGTTCTCTCACAAAGGAAATATATACTAGATCTACTGAAGGAGACAGGGATGCTGGGATGCCGAGCAGCAGTCACTCCAATTGACCAGAAGTGCAAGATGGGAGCAGAAGCAGGAGAGCCTGTTGATCGCGAAAGGTATCAAAGGCTAGTAGGCAGACTGATTTATCTAGGGCATACTTGTCCTGATATCTCATTTGCAGTAAGCGTTGTAAGCCGCTATATGCATGATCCAAGAACGGGTCATATGGATGCAGTATTTTAGATCCTAAGATATCTGAAAGGGACGCCGGAAAAAGGACTGTGGTTCAAGAAGAATGGATGTACAGATATTGAGGGATACTGTGATGCAGACTAGGCAAGCTGCATAGACGACAAAAGGTCTACCACGGGTACTGTGTTTTTGTAGGAGGAAACCTGGTTTCATGGAGAAGCAAGAAACAGTCAGTGGTAGCACGGTCGACAGCTGAAGCAGAATACAGAGCAATGGCTCTAGGGGTGTCAGAACTACTATGGGTGAAAGCACTGCTGACAGAGTTGAAGTTGGATAAGGGGACACCGTTGCATCTTCTGAGCGATAGTCAAGCCGCAATAAGTATAGCGAATAATCCGGTTCAGCACGACAGAACGAAGCACATCGAAATCGATCGATTCTTTATCAAGGAGAAGCTGGAGCAAGGGATACTGAAGATTGGCCATGTCCGCTCAGAAGAACAAGTGGCAGACTGTCTGACTAAGGGTCTTAGTTCATTAAGACTGTCGAAGCTATGTAACAAGATGGGGATGATCAATATCTATCGTCCATCTTGAGGGGGAGTGTTGAGAATCAATAAGGGACTTTTAGTCCCACATCGGAATTTGTAGTATGTAGAGGAGCTAGACTCCCTATAAGTAGTGAAGTAGTCCATCAATAAAATTACACCAACTATTATTTTCTACACAAATATAGCAAATTTTTTAAAAAAAAGTAACAACAGAAAATTTAACAACACCATCTCTGTCACCATTAGCATTAATGAAGGAACTCTTTACCATCTTAAACCTAGTTTCATCGAATAATTTTCCATAAGGTATATTTTCATCACAAAGTACTCTAGAAAGACTACTCATTTCAACAATTTTGTTTATATTTTATGCACAACATCCTTCTCAATCTCTCCAACGTGATGAATAATTGATCATATATCAAAAACTATCACTCTTAAGTATCTCTTGAAGAAATTGTTGGGAAAGAAGCGCGGAAACCTTTCCCCAAACCGGAGAGTACCTGCGAGAGGACCGAACAAACAACGCACGAACCCAAAAACAAGCACACAAAAACAACCACGCAGACACAGAGAATTTTTGACGTGGAAACCCTTGCAGGAAAAACCACGGGACGATCGGAGTCCAACCCTGAGAAGCCTCCACTAATGGAATAGAAGAATTACACCCTCTACAAACTCCTCCCGATCCAAATCGGATCCCCACAACACTCAAAGACAAGAACAATGATCACAAGGCTACGAAGAACGAGAACGACGAGTAGAGATTACCCGAACACGATCTCCTCCGAATATCAACCTTCAATCCTCCGCCTTCTTCTCCGAAGTTGCAATGGCACTCTTTCCTCCTTTCTCTCTCAAACTTGGATAGCCTCCAAAAGTTACCAATGTGCGCTATGGGATTAGGGTTGAGATATCTCAACTTAATACCCTAATCCCGCAACAAACCTGGACCGTCGGATTAGATCCAATGATGAAAACTCATCCAGAATCCCGCTTCAGTCCCCGACAACACAGAGTTCGGCCAGAACTCTGTGTGGGACAACCAGCACTGGGTGGCCAAACCCTGGAACGGCCAGACCGAGTTCGGCCAGAACTCGGCCTGGGACCGAGTTCGGCCCGAACTCGGCAGACTTGGTCCAGAACCCCCTTTGGGGCAGCAGCAGCAGTAACAACTACTCCCGAGCTTCTCCGACATCGGACGGCGCTCGTCGCACTCCGGGATCTTCTCCACATAGGTTGGGAACCCCACCCACTCCAACAAATCTCCCCCTTCACAACTATGGGGAGGACGTCGTCATCCCGACGATCTGCCTGCAGTACTCAAACTTCCCCCTTGGTAGAATCTTCGTGAACATATCAGCTCCGTTGTCATCTGTATGCACCTTCTCAAGCTCCGCGTCCTTCTTCTCAACCACATCCCGTATCCAATGATACCGAGTCTCGATGTGCTTGGACCGGCTATGAAACGTCTGATTCTTCACAAGATGGATAGCACTCTGACTGTCGCAAAGCAAAGTATACTGCTCTTGCTTCAGTCCCAATTCCTGCAACAGCTTCTTCATCCACAACAGCTCCTTGCAAGCCTTCGTCGCCGCAATGTATTCCGCCTCCGTCGTCGACAAGGCAACACACTTCTGCAACCGCGACTGCCATGACACTGCTCCTCCCGCAAACATCATCACGTAGCCTGAAGTCGATCGCCTCGTGTCTACATCTCCAGCCATATCAGCGTCAGTGTTCTAAATGGCGCCCGCCTAGGCCGCCTAGGCGGCGCCTAGGCGGTAGGCGGTCCCTCTCCGCACCGCTTTGCTGTAGGCGGTGGAGTAGGCGGCCAATGGAGGTTGGCGGCATAGGCGGAGGTGAGGCAGCGTAGGCGAGCGCCTAGGCGGATAAATACTTTACAAAATATTTTGGCCAAAAAGGTTTTTTTTAACATTATGGGCCTAACAACACTAAAACTTTATAAATCTTCGTTCTACAACTTAGTTATGCATGAAACACCCTTAAAATATGCATATTATGCAAAAAACAGTGGTAAAATAGTAAAAAATGTTCAAAATGTATCAACCGCCTAGGCGGCGCCTAGGCACCGCCTAGGCCGCCTAGGCGGTAGGCGGACTCTCTCCGCCGCGCACCCGCCTACCGCCGTTTATAACCTTGATCAGCGTCGGTATACCCAACCAGCTTCGGCTCGTCACCACCAAAGGAAAGTCTCCAACCAGCAGTGCCTTGAAGATATCGTAGAATCCACTTGACCGCACTCCAGTGTACCCTTCCAGGATTCGAAAGATACCTGCTAACCGTACCAACTGCATGAGCAATATCTGGCCTCGTACACACCATAGCATACATCAGGCTTCCCACAGCTGAAGCATATGGAACCCGCTCCATATCTTCCTTTTCGTCCTCGGTAGATGGACACTGCTCCTCAGTGAACTTAAAGTGAGCCGCGAGGGGGGAACTCACTTTCTTCGACCCGTCCATCCCGAAACGCTGAAGTACCCGGTGAATGTACTTCTTTTGGGACAAGTGTAGCAGCTTGGACTCTCTCTCTCGGCTGATCTCCATCCCAAGAATAGTCTTTGCTGCGCCCAAATCCTTCATAGAGAAGGCCGTGCCCAGCTGGCGCTTCAACTCCGCTATCCTAGTGGCATTTCGACCCACTAATAGCATATCATCAACATAGAGCAATAAGATGATAAAATCATCATCGGCAAAATACCTCACAAATGCACAATGGTCCGACGTCGTCCGTGCATAACCATGCTCCCCCATAAACGACTCGAACTTTCTGTACCACTGCCTCGGAGCCTGCTTCAGACCATACAAGCTCTTCCTCAACCGGCAGACCAAATGTGACTTGCCCTTCTCACAGAATTCCTCCGGCTGCTCCATGTACAACTCCTCCTCAAGATCACCGTGGAGGAACGCCGTCTTCACGTCCATCTGCTCGACCTCCAAGTCGAAACTGGCTGCTAATGCTAGCACCACCCGAATAGACGAATGCTTGACGACAGGCGAAAAGATTTCATCATAATCCACGCCTTTCCGCTGACCGTAGCCCTTGACTACCAGCCTCGCTTTGTATCGAGGGCGAGTAGCATCATCCGTCTGCTTCACTCTAAACACCCATCGATTCTTCAAAGCCTTCTTGCCCTTTGGCAACCGTACCAGATCATAAGTAAAATTGGTGTGCAAGGAACTCATCTCCTCCTGCATAGCCACCATCCACTCCTGCCTGTGTTCGTCTTCCATAGCCTCTGCGAAACTTTCGGGCTCTCCCCCGTCAGTCAATAGCACATACTCATCCGGCGAGTATCTCGTAGATGGTCGACGATCCCTGTTGCTCCTTCTCAGTGGAGCCACTGGTGCTGGCTGTATACCGACAGCCTCCTCCCCTTCAGGAACTACCTCTCCGGCATGCTCATCCTCCTGAGGGACACCCTGACCACCATCAGCAGGCTGATGATCAAGGTTGGGAGCAACTCCATGTACCGGCTCCCCCATAACTGGATCCTCTGCGATGTCCTCTGGAAACTGCTCGAAGCGAAATGACTCTAACTCAGGCAATTCCTCAGCCTCAGAAGGCGTCTCGAAATCCTGAGTGTTGGTCATGGTCTGATCCTCGACGAACACCACGTCCCTGCTTCTGTAGAGCTTTCCTTCCACTGGGTCGTAGAGTCTATAGCCAAACTCATCCCGACCGTAGCCGACAAAGACGCATCGCCTCGTCTTCGGCTCAAGTTTGGTCCTCTCGTCCTTCGGTACATGCACGAAGGCTTTACAACCAAACGCCCGCAGGTGACTGTATGACGGCTCCTTGCCGTACCATACTTTGTCAGGCACATCACCCTGCAAAGGAGCACTAGGAGACAAATTAATAATATAAGCAGCTGTGAGAAGAGCCTCACCCCAATAACTGCCCGGCAAGTTTGCCTCTGACAGCAAACACCGCACCCTCTCCATCAGTGTCCTGTTCATGCGCTCCGCTACACCATTGAGCTGAGGTGTCTTTGGCGGAGTCTTCTGGTGTCGTATCCCTTGCTCACTGCAATACGCATCAAAGGGACCGATGTATTCGCCGCCATTGTCGGACCGAACACACAACAATTTCTTGCCCGTCTCCCTTTCAACGGAGGCCTGAAACTCCTTGAAAGTAGGCAGCACCTGATCCTTGGTCTTTAAGGCATAGACCCAAACCTTCCTGGAACAGTCATCAATAAAAGTCACAAAGTAAGAAGCACCACCAAGAGATTTTACCTTCATAGGACCGCAGACATCCGAGTAAATCAACTCGAGCAACGCCGGCTTCCTCGAACTTGGGTGACTCTGGAAAGACACCCTACTTTGCTTCCCAGCCAAACAGTGCGTGCACTTCTCCAACTTTGTAGACTTGAGCCCCGGAATCACTTTCCTGTTCACCAAGTAGCTCATCCCCTTCTCGCTGATATGGCCGAGCCGCCTGTGCCACAACTCGGTAGACGCGTCACTGACTGCGTTCACCTCCTGTGCCCCCTCTGCGCTCCCCTCCATATAGTAGAGACCGGACTTCTTGCTTCCTCTGGCAATCACCATCGAACCTCTGGAAAGCTTCCACTGACTATTTCCGAAGAGACTGAAGAATCCCTCGTCATCCAACCTTCCAACCGACACCAGGTTGAAACGGATATCAGGGACATGACGAACATCCTTGAGAACAAGAACCGCACTCGTCTTCGTTCTCAAATGCACATCTCCAATGGCAACCGCCTTCGACACATCTCCGTTGCCCATCTTCAACACGCCACAGTCGCCTGTCGTGTAAGTGGCAAACAGTGCCCTATTGTGAGATACATGTGCTGAAGCCCCTGAGTCCACCAGCCATGAATTGTCATCGCAGGCGAGGTTAGTAATGACCTCATCACCTACGACGATCACATCGCCTCCATGCACCGAGGCCGCCGCTGTAGTGTTCTCTTCTTGCTTCCCCTTGTCGCCCTTCTTCTCCTTCTTCCAAGCGAAACAATTTCGCTTGATATGGCCCTTCTTACCGCAATGATAACACTCTGAGTCCTCGTACCGACCCTTGGACTTCCTCCTGCTCTTGTCTCTGCCACCACCTGGACCCCTGCTTTTGCCCCTTCCGCGGCTCTCTGAAACAAGTGCCTCTGAGTGGTGGGATGTGGATGAAGTGCCCTGAGAACGTCTCCGCATCTCTTCATTCAACACCCCGCTCTTGGCAAACTCCAGACTGACCACGCCCTCTGGAGCAGAAGCGATCATAGATACTCGTACGGTCTCCCACGAGTCTGGCAAGGTACACAGCAGCCACAGTCCCTGAACTTCGTCGTCGAACTTGACTCCCATAGAAGATAGCTGGTCAACCACGTCCTGGAACTCACTCAAGTGATCCGAAATAGACGCCCCATCCTTGTACCGCAGACCCATCATCGTTCGGATCAGGAACAACTTGTTTACCCCGGTCTTCTTCGCATACAAGGATTCCAGCTTATCCCACAACGTCTTCGCGTGCTCAATATTGGCAACGTGGTTGTACACGTTCTCATCAACAAACTGCCGTATGTACCCACACACCTGTATGTGCTCGAACTTCCAGTCCTCCTCGGATTTATCACTGGGCCTCTCGGTTGCAAACACAGGTAGATGCAGCTTCTTGACAAATAGCAAATCCTTCATCTTGCTCCGCCAATAATGATAGTTTGTGCCATTAAGGTTCACCATGCGCACCGGTTTCGCGTCCATCTCTCCTCTCTGGTTCCTCTGTCAACTCCTGACACCCTTTGAACCCAAAGCTCTGATACCACTCTGTTGGTATCAGCCAGAACAAAACTTATGCTCTGATACCACTCTGTTGGGAAAGAAGCGCGGAAACCTTTTCCCAAACCGGAGAGTACCTGCGAGAGGACCGAACAAACAATGCACGAACCCAAAAACAAGCACACAAAAACAACCACGCAGACACAGAGAATTTTTGACGTGGAAACCCTTGCGGGAAAAACCACGGGACGATCGGAGTCCAACCCTGAGAAGCCTCCACTAATGGAATAGAAGAATTACACCCTCTACAAACTCCTCCCGATCCAAATCGGATCCCCACAACACTCAAAGACAAGAACAATGATCACAAGGCTACGAAGAACGAGAACGACGAGTAGAGATTACCCGAACACGATCTCCTCCGAATATCAACCTTCAATCCTCCGCCTTCTTCTCCGAAGTTGCAATGGCACTCTTGCCTCCTTTCTCTCTCAAACTTGGATAGCCTCCAAAAGTTACCAATGTGCGCTATGGGATTAGGGTTGAGATATCTCAACTTAATACCCTAATCCCGCAACAAACCTGGACCGTCGGATTAGATCCAATGATGAAAACTCATCCAGAATCCCGCTTCAGCCCCCGACAACACAGAGTTCGGCCAGAACTCTGTGTGGGGCAACCAGCACTGGGTGGCCAAACCCTGGAACGGCCAGACCGAGTTCGGCCAGAACTCGGCCTGGGACCGAGTTCGGCCCGAACTCGGCAGACTTGGTCCAGAACCCCCTTTGGGGCAGCAGCAGCAGTAACAACTACTCCCGAGCTTCTCCGACATCGGACGGCGCTCGTCGCACTCCGGGATCTTCTCCACATAGGTTGGGAACCCCACCCACTCCAACAGAAATAGCACCAATAAAATATGCAAATATATAGCAGTCCTGACAAAAGAGAGGTCCTAGTGCCACGAGTTTCCGGTTTACACAAGTTCTAGGTAGATCGAGATGAACTCAGTCGTACCCCCCAAGTATGGAGAGGCTGTTTTTTTCAGCTCGAAGCTGCATACTCAAGATGCAAGCATCACATCTTACCGCTGCCCAATGTGATACCCCGCTATGTAGAAATATGCCACTGAACAACGTAAAATTACATGTATGTTCATGACTCAGACACACCAAAAACCTAACTGTGTCACTAACAATGTGAGAAACACATGACAATCAATTTTTCGTTCCTTTACCCTAAAGGTCAGATCAATGAACTTAGAGATATCCCAATTTCTTAAAACAATCAAGATTAGCAATACTAATTTGATAGCTATTAGGCTATTACTTATGTTTGCATGCGGAAGTGGATTAGTACCTTTGACATTTTAAAAAGAAACTTTAAGTTCATTATATCAAATGCGAACTTACTCTTTCATGAATTACTGGATGACCTATGACAAGTTGGTTTTCCTCATTTTCATGGTCCGGAGGATTCCTCCCATTCTTGAAGAAAGGTGTCTCCAGTACACGATGTGGTGCTGGCCACCTTGAACGACCAAAAATATTTCTGTACTTGGTATTGTCTAGTTCAACCAGCTTTTTCTTGTATAAAGGGTGGGCAAAGCTCTCCATAGTTACCACAAACCTGTAAGATAACAAGCATATTAAGACATTATAATGATTTATGAATAAAAGCCGCACATTTTTACCTAGTCCCGAGGCATACACCACTGGCACCAACGGCCAAAGCAGCGATATAACCACGGCCCTCCATCGACAAGCGATGACAATAATATAGCAACCTGAAACCGAACCCACAACTCTAGGCCACAATGCAATCAAGCCTTCCTGCAGAAAAATTGGTCATCCAGAACTCAGTAATTACACAGATGGACATCATGAGCACATATAACATTTTGACACTGCACTTTTGACAATAGCATATAACATAACATCTCGACACTTGTGCTATCTAGGCAAAGCAAATTGTCGAATTCTGTTATGTTTCATGTGTCCATGTCCACAATGTTTGTTGTTACATTCTAAATATTGGTCTTGCAATTCTTGGTTTAGGTGCGCTTTGAGAACCCATCACAATTACGCTGCCACCAATGAAACCTGATTATACAATTTACAAATGCCAGTCGGGTGATCTTCCTGACCCAATTACATGCCCTCCAGCCTCGTGACCTTGAACAATAATTGCAGCCACTCCAGCATGTTTAGCTTTCTCTGCATCTTTAATGCACCCAACCACAAATAATAATCTTACACTTGTGATTAAATGATCAACAAGAATCAATGAGCAACAATGACTTAGTATCCCTTATCTGATAAATAACCTCAAGGACTTATTTTCTAAGTAGAGATAAATTTCATGTGGATCTACAAAAACGATTGACATTTCTAAGTGATGAGAGTTGGTGATTCGTCGAAATATTAAGTAAAATCAAGTGAATCGTAGAGAAGAAAAGTAAGCTTAAATACAATAACATGATTTTACTTGATTTAATATGTGATGTGATAAATATGTTTCAGATTAACTAAAACGCTTTCATATCCTCAAAGTGCAATATAAATTTTACATTATAAAAAAGACGTCTCAATCCCATGAGTCTCCTACTTATGACAGCCTTACACCACATATATGGAGATGTTTACATAACTTGAACATGCATCCTCCGGGATGCAAGCAAGCAACAAGCTTTTAGGGTCGCGCCATGCAATGCAATAAATAAGTTTCATATGCTCATAGAATTTAATGGTAAAATCCAATGTAAATTTGGATTTTACCATGTAAATTTGTATTTAAAGATCACAAATAATGGAATATGAGGTTTCTCTGTAATTCCTATTCATGCTTTAACTAATGATAAAAACAATAAGAGGCTATTTCCCTAGACGAGGATAATGGCAAGAAACTGGGCATTTGTGGAGTTCTATATTTATTAATTATCTTATCTACTAAGTATTATAAAAAAGTACATAATAACATAAACAGAAGATAGGGAACCATATAACATTCAAAAAATTATATTCCATCGTGAACCACTTCCAAATATATCTTTAAAAGCATCAATAGTAGATGGAGCTAAAAAATGCACCTTGAGGCACAAATTTGGAATAAAAAATTAATGTAGAATGGGTTAGTTTGTATGAGAATAGTAAACAAAAAAATCTTGAGACCCAAATGAGATGAATGGATATAGACTCATGTGTCATCCTTCTTTTTTATTCAAAAAATAATATAAAATCTAAAATCTAGAAATTGGGGCTACAAATTGAGCCTTACTATTCTACAAATGAGTTCCTACATTCTGAATGTAGAAATTTTGAGGACCAATAGCTTATGTGGCTGGGACGGAACCATCATGTAACTCTAATTGAACATTACTATTGAAAATGGGCTCCTACATTCTGAATCTGGAATCTAAAAATTGGGATGAGTCTTACTATCGATGTTCTTAGCCAAAATATACGAGATTTTAGCTTACTACAATAATTAGTTGCATATAGTTGAGTGATTTTACTTCAACTTTCGCGGGTACTAATTCCAGTGGATAAAAGTTTGTATGAAAAAGGAAAAACAGAATTGAGATTGCATAACAAGTACTTGATGAACTACCTACCCATGCACAATGAGCTTAAGAAACAAGTTCCTTAGGATATTCCCCACCAAGGAATTAACAATATAGCAAACTTTCGGCGAAAATAACCTTAAAGATTAACAGAAAAGTAGTGTGTAGGCTGATTTGAAATTTAGTACATCGTCAGATTTGAGATAACTTGTGAAATTCCAAGAAAATAGTGCACATTAACAAACCATGGATTGAATCATACTAGTGAGTTACAAATGATACATAAGTTAGGAGGAACACATCATGGCTTGAACCATACAACCATTGCATAACTAGGATGCATCCTTCCATGCACACCAACACAAAATCAAACAATTCAAATGTTAAAAAAAAGGTAGTATCTTTTGTTAGTCAGTTACTCCAAATATCAGTACCGTGTCATTATTTAGCATATTCAAGAAAATCTATTCTTTATGACTTCCACTGAAGCCGGAGCCATTTCCACAAACTATAACAAAAAAAGGAAGCAACTTTAGGGTCTACTTGACAATTATAGGGGTAGTGGTTATGAGGTGTTTTTAGAGTACCAATTATGAGCGGTTATGAGGGATCCGATTTTAGATGGTTTTTAAGTAACGGCTTTTAAACCAGTTTAATCCATGCTTGGTAATTCACTAACGAGCAGTTCTGAAATTTTTTTACACGAATAAATTAAATAGGGAAGGGTATCAGTAGTTATAGTTATATATATTTTTGTGAGGATATAAATAAAATAAAAAATAGAGCTGCTCAAAATCCACCGATTTGGAATGTTTATAAAGTCACCCAAAAATACATTACACCGATTTTGAAAGGTTTTTGAGCCAACCAGAATCGGTACCTCAAAAAAATTAAAAAAAATTAAAAACCAGATGTTTTCATAAACGGTCGGTTCAAAAACACTCCAAGAAATAAAAAAGGGTTTTACTCGGTTGCGATGGAAATCAACAAGAAATATGCCACCATGAAGAACCCAACAATGATTCACCCAATTATAACGAAAAAAGGAAGCAGCTTTATTCAACAGGAACATAATTCGACAAAAATACAACATGTCTTAATTAGAACATCAAAAGTAAGAAAAATTCGATTTACTTCTGGAAATAAATAGTACCCAATCCGGAGCTCTGAGGATCCTGATGGCGCCGGCGTTGGCGACGGCGGGGACGACTTCCGGGCCAGAGAAGTCGGTCCGGTGAAAAGTAACGTAAGCAACGACGTCTAATGACGCAACGGCGGGGACGGCCGCTCTCGTCCTTTCTTTCTCCCTTCTTATTTCTTTCTATCCATTTTGTCGTTTAGGAGCTCCGGCACGTTCAGCTCAACAAGCCCGTCTAGCTCAGTTGGTAGAGCGCAAGGCTCTTAACCTTGTGGTCGTGGGTTCGAGCCCCACGGTGGGCGATTATACTTTTTTTTCTTTTCTTTTCTTGTTCAATCAGTTGTTGCGCTGATTCGAGATTTTGGAGGTCCAATATAAAAATAAAAGTCGTTCAGTTGTTGCGCTGATTCGAGATTTTGGAGGTCCAATATAAAAATAAAAGTCGTTCAACAAATATTGAAAATAAAATTATGAATGAATAAGGCTGCATCTGATTGCAGGGTAGAAAATATATTAATAAATAAATAAATTTATGAGACAATAAATTTTAGGTAATCTTTAAAAAAAATCTATGGAAAACTTAATTTTAGTTCAGTTCTACGGGGCTCTCAGGAGCCTGATGTGTTCTCTTAATTATAACATCAAAAGATGTGTTCTCTTAATTATAACATCAAAAGTAAAAAAAAATCGATTTATTTCTAGAAATAAATAATACCCAGTCCGGGGCTCTCAGGAGCCTGATGGTGCCGGCGTTGGCTACGGCGGGGACGACTTCCGGGCCGGTGAAAAGTAACGTAAGCAACGACGTCTCATGACGCAACGGCGGCGACGGCAGCTCACGTCCATTCTTTCTCCCTTATTATTTCTTTCTTCTCCCTTTTTGTCGTTTAGTAGCACTGGCACATTGCTCATGACAAGTCCGTCTAGCTCAGTTGGTAGAGCGCAAGGCTCTTAACCTTGTGGTCGTGGGTTTTGAGCCCCACGGTGGACGATATTTATTTTTTTCTTACTTTTTTATTATTTTTAATTTTTAATTTTTAATTTTTAATTTTTAATTTTTAATTTTTAATTTTTAATTTTACTTTTTACTTTTTACTTTTTACTTTTTACTTTTTAATTTATCATTTATTTTTTATTTATCATTTATTTTTAATTTTAATTTTTTTTTAATTTGTTACAAGAGTTGAGAATGGAGTGTCTTTGTATCCGAACTAGATACATCAGATTGTAGATGAACTCACCAGGATCTTTCTTTCGTCTCCTCCACTATCACATTAACAATTGACAAGTCTATTCGAACCTAGCTTAATTCATTATATATGCTTGTGCAGTACCTTTTTGTTTTTTGATAGGAAAGAAAATGATATTGATACTAAGAAACACTTACAAACTTGAAATCCTCCTCTAATACATTTGCCAAAAAAACAGGCGAGTGATCTAACCAAATATGATTCCTTCCGTGAAGACGAGCATAAAAGCAGATAATTTATATTTACAATCTGAGATAGTTGTGTGATTAGTCCATTTGACTTTAGAAAAGAGGAAACTATGGACTCACATCACATTTTTGCTGTCACCTTCAAAACAGACTTGCAAAATGTTAAGCTACAGGGCCCAATCAATGGCAGCTAACAGGGCCATGCTTTCAGCTCTTTCTACATCAATTGCGCTTGTTGGTATCAAGATTTTGGACGTCCTATATATAAATAAAACTTGTAGCCTCTACAAATATTCAAAATAAAATTATAAATAAATAAATTAAGGATGGACTGTGGCATTAGTTGCTAAGAGCATCTCCAACCTTATTGTCTTAATTTGTGTTGTGATTCTTAGGTGGCATGGGACACAAGACAATGTCTTCTATATGTGGCAAAATTATATTCACAAAAGACAATGAGTTTGAAAAATCTTCTCAAATGCAGAAGTATTGAGAATACAACACAAAGTATTTTTATACAACTTCCCAGACAACTTCTACTCTTCTTCTTCTTTTTTATAAATATTTTTATTCATAATTGATGATGTGGACGTAAAGTCATTGTGAAATGCATTATCTAGATGTAGACAATCAACTTCACATTGTCTTTGTCATGTCATTGCCATACTTTATTTCACATTTGCATTGGAGAAGCACTTTTGAAAGAAAAAAATTTATCATTCCTATGTGGCAACCATTTTTTCCAAACATACAATAGGGTTGGAGATGCTCTAAATACTAAGGCCATCTTCAATGGAGGTTTCTATCTCCCATATTTCTATAATAATTTCGATCCTACATGACGGTGATGTAGAATGCAGAATTTCTACGAGGATTTCTGATCAAATCTCTTCATCACTCGTATCAATCGATATTGGACCCCACATCATTAAATTAATTATTTTATTTGTTGTCATATAGAATAGAAGCGGAGAACTAGCGGAGAGTAGGGGTATGCATCGGTCGGTGGTCGATCTATTTGGTCACAATCGAAGTCAAACCAAAGTTAATCGATTTGGAAATAATCACAGTCGAACCAAAGTTAATCGATTTGGAAATAATCACAGTCGAACCAAACCAACCAATTGGTCGATTCGGTTTGGAAACCGACAGACTTCGTCCGATTCGGCTAATCGGTTTTGATTTGACAAAAAAATTGCATTCAGATTTGAACAAAAAGTTGTATTCAGATCTCGACTCGGTTCGGCTAATCAATTTTAAAAGTGTTTCACAAAAAGTTGCTTTCAGATTTCATAGTCTTGTCTGGACTCCAAACATAGGATATAAAGCCATAAGTAATAACATAGATGTAGTGCCCCGTCCCGCTCAGTCAATCGGAAGAATCGAAACGCCGACGGTGTTCGGACTTAGCCTTGCGACGGCTGCTTGAAGGCTCACTCGGTCAAGGCGACCGCTCGCTTAGGTGGGGTAGTTTCGTTGAACTTGCCTCATCTTAGTCTTCACATAATAAATTGCGTGTTTTCAACTTGTACAATAGGCTTGATAATAAAATAGACGAATCCACATAGCTAAGGGAATAATCCCGACGGGTCAAAATGAGTTAGAATATGGAAAAAGGTCCAACGGTCGGCTTAGAGTTGGTGCACGGCGTGCTTTAAAAATGACACTCGGTCCTTCGTCCCATGGCTTAGGAGAAGGAAAGTTGGTCTTCGACACAAAACTATGAACTTGCCTAAGTCATAGGCGTCACCCGCATAAATGCTTGATAAAGCATGCACGCTTCCACTGCGCAAGGCTTGACATAGCCTTTGCTCGTCTCTCGGGTTAAGTTGTAGGCTTTAGTAAGTTAGGCAAAGTTATGCCGGTCGACCTAATTCATTCCAAGTGTTGTCCCGCTCATTCTGCGGTTGTCAAGTTAAATAGTCCCACGATCCCAAGGACCGTCATATGAGGTATGACTTGGATGATAGCGTTACGTAGAACACGAGTCGGTTTAAGGTACGAGCCACGGTTGGTTCAGTAGAAAGTTAGCCATGGTATGTCGATACTTAAGGAATACGTTATGTTCAAGTTAAGTTGGAAGGCTATGCAGTAGCCGTTCCCTGAGTTCAAAGAATGTTAAGTCTAAGCGATGGTTAGTCGTCGAGAGGAAATATGTCGGGACTGTGGTTCAGTCGCCGAGGCAACCCTGGTTTGGGCTCTGCAAAGGAAGTGTGAAAAGTGAAAGAAGTAAAGCAAAGGAACTAAAATGATGATGATGAGACCATACAGTTACGTTAAGTCTAGAAGTTAGCGTAGGTGCGCGGTCATGGACAACTTGTCGACAAGGGTGATGGTTTCTTCGAGCGGCAACCCGGTGCCACGGGACCGACTCGGCCTAGGAAGAAACAGGTTATAGCCGAGCTGGGTATGAAGCAACCGGTAGGTCGGAGACTTGCATCGGGGATCGCAACCTGCGGTACAAGGCTCCCGAATGCCAGGCTATGTCCACGATGGCTAGTTAATGCCAGTGACCATTCATATAGATGTGTCGACACGGGCGACAATCCGCGTGTGTGCCTTTGGACTGAGTTGAGTTGAATGTGTATGCAGTTAGAGAATACAATGTCTGGGCCTAAGATTTGGCTACAACGAAGGCGGCGTGCTTCGGCACGAGGTATGGCGTCGAGTGTTAAGTCATTGGCATAGAGTTGCATGAGTTAGACTTGGGCTGTTGCGAGTTAAATCGAGAAGGGCCGTAGGGCAAGTTGGGTGAAGTTACGTTGAGTTGCTGGGCACGACCTCGAAATATGAGGCACGGTCGCGTTATCAAAGCTAGAGTATAGGCAATACTAAGCGAGGAGGCACTGCCTCAGAGGTATTGAAGCACGAATCGAGTTCATGGCACGACCGAGTCGTTACGTCACAAAGTATGGCACGAAGGACAAGTATGAGTCGGTGCGTTGACAATGCAAGCAAACGAGAAGGTCTTGAGGCAAGGATAGGGATGTTATCGGTGCGATAGCACGGTCACATGGAAATGGAGTCTCTCGAGTAGTTGCGTGTCTGATTATGGCCGTAAGGCAAACACGACTTGATAGGTTAACGTTATTGGCACGAGAAGGGTCTAAGGCAAAGTAATTGTTAACGTCGTTGTGCAAGCACGGGATGGTCCTCAGACACAAGTATGCCAAGGCGTCTGTCATAAAACTGACCCTAAGACAAGACTAGAAAGACAATTGATAAGTAATGGACTATGTTGCACAAAGTAAATCAAACGTGTTGGTTTTGTATGGGTGGGCGAGGAGCTCATTCTCCCAGTACAGTTGAGTACTGACATCCATATAGTTTTCATGTGCAGGCACAGGTAGAAGCTCGTGGCGCGGAGCTCGCTTGGATGCGTCAAGGCACGAAATTTCTTGGCGATTCAAAATGTGCGGCCGCATGGAGTCAAGACTTATACGGGACATAATGTATGGACGTCGCCTTCCGAAGCTTCCGCTGGCTCAAGGCTTGTATTTGAGAGATGAGAGAGAGCAGAGTGACTTGTAATACGAACTTGAGTGAGCTTGAGAGACTTAAAATCTTGGCCTTGCGTCCATTGTAACCGTTGTTTCAATATCAATAAAAGAGTATTTTGCAATGACTTGTGTTGCTTTCTAAATTTCGCTTCTATTATTCAATATCTCTGCTTGGGACTTCTGTACGACGACCCCGTCGCAGTCGCTGAAATCGGCCGTTATGGAACCCGCCTTGCACGAGCGCAATCTAGGCTCGTGCGGCATCACGCCTTAGCGAGGACGATCGCTCCTACGGGAGCGGGGCGTGACATAATGGTATCAGAGCACGGCTTTACGTCCTTGGACTACCGACTGAATTTTTTAACTTCGTTGTTTTCGCGAACTCTGAATGTCGCTTCCGTATATTGATATCGTTGGTGCGCTCTCTCTGAAATGTTCCACGGATGTCCATACAATAAGTCTATCTATTTTGCAAAACGTAGGAGAACAATTTTTGATAAAACAAAAAGATGGTTTGCCTAAGCATGATTGGCTAAGTCGGGCTGGGCATATACACCAAATTTGCGTCGACCTTAGAAAAGTCGAGTCCGAGAATTGAATAGGGTCGAATAAGAATGAGTTGAACTCGATTGAGTAAAGTGAGATGACTATCGATAGGGGTGCTATCGAGCGACGATATCGTCGGTGCGATATAGATGAGCGTGCTTGAAATTTAAGGAATCGTTCGAACAAAAATTCAAGAAGATAGAATTGTGAATCGAATGATAGTTTTGAGGATTTGTTGAATGACTTCATTCCTGAATGGTGTATGTGATAGTCTCAGGAATGTCGATCGATCGATTGAGGATTCGGGGTGTCAGTGAGTCTATCAGCAAGCGTCGCGTTATGCAAAACCGTAGAGTGAGTATCATTAAATAAAGTTTAGCCTTGAAGTTTTACGTGTTGATTCGAATATATTAGAAATGACGCGCACGTAACGTGCACGGGATTGAGGATTACGCAAGTATGAAACACGAAAATGAGCGAGTAGATGAAATCGAATCGAGAAAAAGTTAAGGTGTAGCGAACGGATGACTCGATAAAGGGAATCGATAGGTGAAATAGTATAGAGAAAGTGTCACTCCCCGATCCTGGGATACGTATTTTAATACGTAAGCCGATAAATTGTATTTACCTTGTATTTATACGATATTTATTATGCTGTATTTCTTCATGCATTTCTCAAAATATTCGACAAAATATTATTTCGTAATTTATTTTCTGCATTTGGGCCTACAGTTTTGGCTCATTTGGGTAACCTATTTTTGGTTCACCAATGGTTCATCATGAACCCTTGGGTTCAAGATTCTATATATATAACTCATCTCATTCTCTCTCCTCTCATTTATTTTCTCTCATTTATTTCCTCCACCAACCAAGGCAAGTGCCAACTTGCTCAAGAGATGGATCCATAAATTTTGTTCATGTTTTCTTACAAAATTATTTGTCAAAATATGTTATTCTCCTCATTCTATACTAGTTTAGAACTTGAAATTTTCCATTTTGAAGCTTTAATATTTGTAGATCTAAGTTTTAACTATTTTTGGATTTTCTTGGTTTTGATCTAGCAAACTTTATTATTTTCAAGTTTTGAGTGTTCCATGTTGTAGAGAATTTTGTTCTACCCTATTTTGACCTATAGAAGTCCCAATTTGGGCTTAGGATGAGGATTTTATGGTCCTTAGAAGTTCTAGGGCTCATGGTGTTCTTGCTCTCAGCCAAGAGGAAGGAGATGACCCTGTAGCAGTTGGCGCGCGCAGCCCGCTTGACCCCAGCGCTTTTTAGCGATGGGCGCAACTCTCTCGTGGCCCAGCGCCTTTTGGCACTAGGAGCTTTGACCCCTGCACGCTTGGACCCCTGCGCGCTTTGACCCTGCGCGCTTGGACCCCTGCGCGCTCTGACCCTGCGCGCTTGGACCCCTGCGCGCTCTGACCCTGCGTGCTTGGACCCCTGCGCGCTCTGACCCAGCGCGCTTGGACCCTGCGCGCTCTGACCCAGCGCGCTCTGACCTGGACTCCCCTATATTTTATATTCTTATATATATTATATTGTATATATATATGTAAATGTTTGTGTAAGCTATATATCCTTACGCCTTTTGTCCTGAGCATGATATGAGCACTAATGTGACCCCGGTGAACAAAGTGTTCCTACCTGATACATGTACCTGAATGTCCCAGTTCTTGTTCATGCTCGACAAATGACTCGTAACTCCACGTGACGTATTTGTAATGATGCATTACACTAAGGAGGGTAGAACCTGTTGACATACTGATTGACATGGATCCTCTCTTGGGGTACTCGTACTAGAGTATGACTTTAGGAGGATAATCATGCAGGCCACAGCATGTGAGTCCAAGATTTCACCTAGAGTTAAACTAGGCAACTAAATATACTAGATGCATGGGGAGGGCAGAATCCCGAGATCGTGTTACACCAGCCGCCTTGAGATATTGTCTTGACGCGCCGGCTGGTCTCCACGGATACTGTGTCATCTGCAACGAGCGGACGACTGTATCCGATTAATTCCTGCTATATATTATATGTTTTGGCAAGGTGGCCTTACGAGGGACCTGTGCTCAATAATATCTGTCTACACGAACCCCTGGGTTGGCTAGTCTTGCTGGAAAGATACGATCTGAGGATTTTGAAATAACATGACGCGAGGATAACCTCGTCCCACTAGAAACTCGTAGACTTGATTGGCCGTGAAAACGACTTGCTTGTATCCTATTACCTTCTGCGAATAGCTGAGCGAAGCGGACTGTTATGATACGTGATCCAACCCATATTCTTGTTTGATTGTTGGGTTGGTTATCGTACTATGACAGGCTGTTGACCGAAGTTATGAACGAAAGACTTATTCTGGTTGTGAAATGTCACTTCTGTGAATGACTGAGAAACATGGTCTATCATGGTACATGATCCAACCCATGTTCTTGTTTGATTGTTGGGTTGGTTATTGTGCTACGATAGGCTATCGACCGAAGTCACGATCAGGAGATTTTATTGTTTCTACCTTTAAACTTATGTGAAAGTTATAGAGTACGACACGTCCCGACTCCATGCGACACCATTTGTCCTTGTTTGGTTGTAAGGGTGCCATATGGGTTCGAGGATGTTGCGCTACCCTATAATAGTAGCATAAGTATTGCTATTATCAATCATTCTATTTACTAGGTTTTTAATCTTAACTCTTGTGCCCCTTTGGCGGTACTTGCTATTCGGGGCTGACCCCGCTGGTTTTGTTTGGCCAGATCTCGTAGCAGAGCCAGAGGACACGATCTTCCTCCCTAACATCCATGGTGCATACTAGGAGCATGGCGGTTCAGGGACTCGAGTGGGTTTCTTCTCCACCACTCCTGCTTATACTTTGTGTGGCATTTAGCCACCGGCACCTGTTAGCCGGATTACTTGATATTTTGTGTCAGTACATAATTGTAATTAAATAGACTGCAGCTGTGTATAATTTTGTACTCCTGACTCTCTGAGATAGCTAAATTATAAAGCTAGTCTCTCATGACCATTTTGATGAAGCGTCGGGGACGCCTTACTGCTTTATCTTTAATATTCATTTAATTGCTAATGTGACTTGATTGATTGAAACATAGAACTCTGGGGGACCATAGGAGACTTGATTGTAGCATGTACCCCCTAGTCTCTCGACAGCCACGATCGCCGTATGACGTTACGTACCTCATATATATGGAGTAGCTGGCCTAGTCCGTCTCCGTATTTCGGTACTGGGGCGTGACAAGGTTCGAGTGGTGGCCCATGCAGGTCTGTTTTTCAGACTTGTGGGGTATTGCGAATTATTAGGAGTCTCAATCAAAACTTGTTTTCCTTGGAATTCTGTTTCGAATTCTCTGTCCTTGCCTTGATCTCTAACCTGACTTACATCCTCGAAATCTTCCTCATTCGAACTTGATAATCTTATATCTTTCTCTATATGGGTGCTTCATTCTCAGCAGCGGGTGAGGCCCATGAGGAAGAGCAGCCAGGGCACGGCTCGACTGGGCACCAACAGGGGAGAGAACCTTCCCCAGGGCAGACACGAGCAGAAGTAGAACCAGAGGCAGTGGAGCCGCAGGTTATTGAAACTCCTGCAGCACCAGCAGTAATGGTAGTACCAGATGCCGTAGTACTCCTGGAGATCATCCGGGGGATTCTTGTCACTCACCAACAGCAACAGACTCAGCAGCAGGAGCAGAACGTGTTGCTGAACCAAGGGATTCAGTTAGCTCTTGAGAGGAGTGCCGGGGCTGACTCGGGAGCATCAGGAAGGTTCCGTCGCTTGAACTCGAGGTATTTTGATGGCACGAAGGATGCCATCACTGCGGATGCATGGATTCAAGACATCGAATCCATTCTTGTGAAAGCCAAGGTTCCAGATGATGAGAAGGTCGATCAGGTCAAATTAGTACTTCAGGATCTTGCCCACGACTGGTGGGTATCAGAAGAAGTTGGTATAAGACGCCCTGTTCGTTGGACCACCTTCAGTGAAAGATTCAAGGCCAAGTATTTTGGCGTAGTAGCTCGATATGAGCTCCAGCAGAAGTTTATTAGTCTCAAGCAAGCAGGCAAGACCGTAGATGGGTATGCAGCAGAGTTCTGCAGATTGTGTCGTTTCGTACCAGCAATGGTGACAACGGAGCCAGAGAAAGCTATGAGGTTCCAGCAGGAACTTCACTTGGAACTACTGCAGCTTGTGGAGGGACACGACTACCAGACGTTTGACGCTGTTTTGACGGCCGCTCGGAGGCACGAGCTTACCCAGCAGAGGTTGTCATCGAGGACAGGAGGTCAGAAGAGATCTCATTCCCAGGTTGGAGGAGGAGTAATGCAGCGAACATCGGCACCAGCATCCGGTGTACGTATTTATGATGCAGGAGCGCCGCGGAGGACAGTCGTGTCAACTAATACAGCGCCAGTTCGGCATCAACAGCCGAGGAATCAACAGCAGCGTCAGGGAGCACCCCAGGACTGTACATTCTGTGGGAAGACAGGGCACACGAGGGAGGTGTGCCGGTCAGCGAATGGCTTATGCTTGAGGTGTGGTAGTTCAAACCACCGTATTTCTACTTGTCCTATGATACAGAGGCCATGAGGGCCAGCTCAGCAGTTTCCAGTGTTGCCAGCTCCGGTGGCAACCCCGAGTGGAGGGCCAGTATTAGCAGTGAGGCCCCTAGCCCAGCGTCTACCAACGCAGGCTCAGATGTTTTGCCAAGCACAGGAAGTCGGAGGCCCTCAGGGGCAGCAACAACATGGTCGAGGAAGGCCGCAACAAGGGGCTCCGCGGGGCCAGGGCCAGGCTCTCACATTATCCTTGGGAGAGGCTCTAGCGTCTAGTGACATGGTGGCAGGTAAAATTCTCGTCACCTTATTTTTCGCTGTAGCATTATTTGATTCAGGCGCTACTCATTCATTCATCTCTGCACAATATGCTACACGGATTGGATTAGAGTTTGAGGCATTGTCGGAGAGGATGGATATACTCACCGGCAATGGGCTCGTAGAAGTTAGCAGAGTGCGCCTTTCATGTCCGGTAGAGGTGTGTGGGCATTTACTGCCCACATCATTGATTGAATTCTTTATTGGGAATTTTGACGTTGTTCTTGGCATGGACTGGTTGAGAGACAGTCATGCGACAATTGATTGTAGAGGAGGTTGGGTCATATTCAGCGTTCCTGGGATGGAACAGTTCATCTTTACTCGAACCCTGAAGAATCAGGCCGAAGGCGTCATCTCAGCAGCAGTGTCAGAGCCAGGACAGATTCTGAGAGTGGTCGAAGATTTTTTCGACGTCTTCCCTGATGAGCTCCCAGGGATACCCCCAGTCAGAGAGGTAGAATTTAGCATTGAGTTAAACCCTGGAACGAGGCCTATTGCAGACAGAGTTTACAGAATGTCGCCGTCGGAACAGGATAAGTTGTATCAACATGAGGAAGAGTTGAAGTCTAAGGGATTCATCCAAGACAGTAAATAGCCCTGGGCTGCGCCAGTGATTCTAGTTCCCAAGAAGGATGGGTCGACGAGGATGTGCATCGACTACCGCAAGCTGAATACAGTAACAGTGAAGAATAAGTACCCACTACCAAGGATTGATGACCTGTTTGACCAGTTGAGCAAGGCCAGCGTCTTTTCCAAGATCGATCTTCGGTCGGAATACTATCAAGTAAGAGTCCGGGAGCAAGACATACCGAAGACAGCATTCAGATCTAGATATGGGCATTATAAGTTTTTAGTAATGCCTTTTGGACTAACCAACGCCCCCGCAGTATTCATGGATTTAATGAACCGCATCTTCCTGCCGTATTTGGATAAATTTGTGGTGGTGTTCATAGATGACATTCTTGTCTATTCCAGCAGTGAAGAGGAGCATGAGAAACATCTTAGGACTGTCTTGCAGACATTGAGGGAGCATCAACTTTATGCGAAGCTCGACAAGTATGAATTCTGGTTAGACCATATTTCGTTCCTGGGACATGTAATTTTTGGGACAGGAGTGTCAGTGGATCCGAAGAAGATTGAGGCCATAGAGCATTGGCCGGTCCCAAGAACGGTTGCAGAAGTGTGAAGTTTCTTAGGACTAGCTGGTTACTACAGAAGGTTCGTAGCGGACTTTGCCAAGATCTCTGCGCCCTTAACGCGTTTGACGCACAAGGACGTAGAGTTTGTTTGGTCAGCTAGCTGTCAGGCATCATTTGAAGAATTGAAGAAGAGATTGATCTCAGCCCCGATCTTGACGCTTCCAGTAGGAGCGAGAGGCTTTACCGTATATTGTTACGCATCAGGGAAGGGTCTTGGATGTGTATTGATGCAACACGGAAAGGTGATAGCATATGCGTCTCGGCAGCTTCGAGACCATGAGAAGAATTACCCGACTCACGATTTGGAGTTAGCAGCTGTGGTGTTTTCACTCAAGTTGTAGAGGCATTACTTATACGGGGATCGGGTAGAGATCTATACTGATCATAAGAGTTTGAAATACGTATTTACGCAGCGAGATTTGAACATGAGGTAAAGAAGATGGTTAGAACTGCTGAAGGATTTTGATTTAGATCTTCAGTATCATCCAGGCAAGGCGAATATAGTTGCAGATGCACTGAGTAGGAGAGACAGTGCCTTTATCTTGACCCCGCAGAAGCATATTTAAAAGACCTTCAGAGTATGGGAATCGAAGTAGTTTTGCCAAGGGATATAGGAAGAATGACCAGTATGCAGATTCAGTCAACCTTAGTAGAGAGGATAAGGACAGCACAAGCAGGAGATCCACAGATTCAGAAATTGCGGTCGGAGTGTGAATCAGGCCGTAGGAAGGAGTTAGTGATTCATAAAGATGGTACGCTCAGGTTTGGAAACAGACTCTGTGTACCGAGTGGAGACCTTCGGCAAGAAGTTATGTCCGAAGCTCATTGTTCTATTTACTCCATTCATCCAGGAGGAACGAAGATGTATCGAGATATCAGGCAGTTCTTTTGGTAGAATGACATGAAAAGAGAGATAGCGAGATTTGTATCCAAGTGTCTGGTATGTCAGCAGGTAAAAGCCGAGCAGCAGAGACCAGCAGGGTTGCTACAGCCGCTTCCTATCCCAGAATGGAAATGGGAGCACATCACGATAGATTTTGTGACCGGTTTACCTAGATCCCCGACTGGTAAGAATGCAGTCTGGGTAATAGTAGATCGACTCACGAAGGTCGCTCATTTTTTTCCCTTCCGAGTTGGACAGACTACTGAGCAGTTAGCAGAAATGTACATGAAGCAGATAGTAAGGCAGTACGGTGTTCCAGTTAGTATAGTATCAGATCGGGATACGCGGTTTACTTTCTATTTTTGGCGGAGCTTACACCAAAGTTTGGGAACCAAGTTAAGATTCAGTACTGCTTATCATCCATAAACTGACGGGCAATCAGAAAGAACCATTCAGACGTTAGAAGATATGCTACGGGCGTATACCTTGGATTTTGGCGGATCTTGGAAGGATCACCTTCATCTAGTAGAGTTCTCCTATAACAACAGCTATCAGGCTAGCATTCAGATGGCCCCGTTCGAAGCATTGTACGGAAGGAAGTACATGTCCCCTTTGGCATGGGACGACGTCGGAAAACGGAAGTTGTTGGGGCCAGAGATGATCACGCAGACTGTGGAGATAGTTAAGTTGGTCAGAGAGCGCCTTCGAGTTGCACAGGACCGACATCGTCATTGGGCAGATCAGCATCATAGACCTTTAGAGTTTAGAGTTGGCGACCAAGTGTTTCTGCGGATTTTGCCTACTCGGGGTATAATCAGATTTGGAACCCGAGGAAAGCTTAGTCCAAGATATGTTGGTCCTTTTAAGATTCTCACTCGGGTAGGCGATGTGGCTTATCGACTTGCCCTTCCGCCTTCGTTAACTGGCATACATGATGCGTTTCATGTGTCCCAATTACGTGGGTATGTCCCGGATCCGAGTCATGTCCTCGATCATTCTGAGTTAGTCGTTGGTACCGACCTAACTTACGAGGAACAACCCGTGTCTATTTTAGACCGGCGAGAGAAGGTACTCAAGAATCGGACGATAAGCCTTGTCCGTGTTTTTTGGAACCATCACTCTTCGGGAGAGTCAACCTGGGAGCGCGAGGACGAGATCAGATCTCGGTATCCGCATTTGTTTGACTAATGAGGTATATTTTTACGCCTTATTGACACGATTCCATGCTTATCTGCACCTGCTTGTTTTGCACTTTGTGATGTATGATAATAACTGCTATGATAGTTAACTTGTATATGATTGTGCCTTGCTTGCCCTGATTTCACTATCCTGTCTTGGCTGGAATTTCGAGGACGAAATTTTTCTAAGAAGGGTAGAGATGTCACTCCCCGATCCTGGAATACGTATTTTAATACGTAAGCCGATAAATTGTATTTACCTTGTATTTATACGATATTTATTATGCTGTATTTCTTCATGCATTTCCTAAAATATTCGACAAAATATTATTTCATAATTTATTTTCTGCATTTGGGCCTACAGTTTTGGCTCATTTGGGTAACCTATTTTTGGTTCACCAATGGTTCATCATGAACCCTTGGGTTCAAGATTCTATATATATAAGTCATCTCATTCTCTCTCCTCTCATTTATTTCCTCTCATTTATTTCCTCCACCAACCAAGGCAAGTACCAACTTGCTCAAGAGATGGATCCATAAATTTTGTTCATATTTTTTTATAAAATTATTTGTCAAAATATGTTCTTCTCCTCATTCTATACTAGTTTAGAACTTGAAATTTTCCATTTTGAAGCTTTAATTTTTGTAGATCTAAGTTTTAACCATTTTCGGATTTTCGTGGTTTTGATCTAGCAAACTTCATTATTTTCAAGTTTTGAGTATTCCATGTTGTAGAGAATTTTGTTCTACCCCATTTTGACATATAGAAGTCCCAATTTGGGCTTAGGATGAGGATTTTATGGTCCTTAGAAGTTCTAGGGCTCATGGTGTTCTTGCTCTCAGCCAAGAGGAAGGAGATGACCCTGTAGCAGTTGGCGTGCGCAGCCCGCTTGACCCCAGCGCTTTTTAGCGATGGGCGTAGCTCTCTCGTGGCCCAGCGCCTTTTGGCGCTAGGAGCTTTGACCCCTGCGCGCTTGGACCCCGGCGCGCTTTGACCCTGCGCGCTTGGACCCCTGCGCGCTTTGACCCTGCGCGCTTTGACCCTACGCGCTTGGACCCCTGCGCGCTTTGACCCTGCGCGCTTGGACCCCTGCGCGCTCTGACCCTGCGCGCTTGTACCCCTGCGCGCTCTGACCCAGCGCGCTTGGACCCAGCGCACTCTGACCCAACGCACTCTGACCCAGCGCGCTCTGACCTGGACTCCCCTATATTTTATATTTTTATATATATTATATTTTATATATATATGTAAATATTTGTGTAAGCTATATATCCTTACGCCTTTTGTCCTGAGCATGATATGAGCACTAATGTGACCCCGGTGAACAAAGTGTTCCTACCTGATACATGTACCTGAATGTCCCAGTTCTTGTTCATGCTCGACAAATGACTCGTAACTCTACGTGGCATATTTGCAATGATGCATTACACTAAGGAGGGTAGAACCTGTTGACATACTGATTGACATGGATCCTCTCTTGGGGTACTCGTACTAGAGTACGACTTTAGGAGGATAATCATGCAGGCCACAGCATGTGAGTCCAAGATTTCACCTAGGGTTAAACTAGGCAACTAAATATACTAGATGCATGGGGAGGGCAGAATCCCGAAATCGTGTTACACCAGCCGCCTTGAGATATTGTCTTGACGCGCTGGCTGGTCTCTACGGATACTGTGTCATCTGCAACGAGCGGACGACTGTATCCGATTAATTCCTGCTATATATTATATGTTTTGGCAAGGTGGCCTTACGAGGGACCTGTGCTCAATAATATCTGTCTACGCAAACCCCTGGGTTGGCTAGCCTTGCTGGAAAGATACGATCTGAGGATTTCGAAATAACATGACGCGAGGATAACCTCGTCCCACTAGAAACTCGTAGACTTGATTGGCTGTGAAAATGACTTGCTTGTATCCTATTACCTTCCGCGAATAACTGATGGAAGCAGACAGTTATGATACGTGATCCAACCCATGTTCTTGTTTGATTATTGGGTTGGTTATCATACTATGACAGGCTGTATCGTACTATGACAGGCTGTGGACCGAAGTTATGAACGAAATACTTATTCTGGTTGTGAAGTGTCACTTCTATGAATGACTGAAGAACATGGTCTATCATGGTACATGATCCAACCCATGTTCTTGTTTGATTGTTGGGTTGGTTATTGTGCTACGATAGGCTATCGACCGAAGTCACGATCAGGAGATTTTATTGTTTCTACCTTTAAACTTATGTGAAAGTTATAGAGTACGACACGTCCCGACTCCATGCGGCACCTTTTGTCCTTGTTTGGTTGTAAGGGTGCCATATGGGTTCGAGGATGTTGCGCTACCCTATAATAGTAACATAAGTATTGCTATTATCAATCATTCTATTAACTAGGTTTTTAATCTTAACTCTTGTCCCCCTTTGGCGGTACTTGCTATTCGGGGCTGACCCCACTGGTTTTGTTTGGCCAGATCTCGTAGCAGAGCCAGAGGACACGATCTTCCTCCCTGACATCCATGGTGCATACTAGGAGCATGGCGGTTCGGGGACTCGAGTGGATTTCTTCTCCACCACTCCTGCTTATACTTTGTGCGGCGTTTAGCCACCGGCACCTGTTAGCCGGATTACTTGATATTTTGTGTCAGTACATAATTATAATTAAACAGACTGTAGCTGTGTATAATTTTGTACTCCTGACTCTCTGAGATAGCTAAATTATAAAGCTAGTCTCTCATGACCATTTTGATGAAGCGTCGGGGACGCCTTACTGCTTTATCTTTAATGTTCATTTAATTGCTAATGTGACTTGATTGATTGAGACATAGAACTCTGGGGGACCATAGAAGACTTGATTGTAGCATGTACCCCCTAGTCTCTCGACAGCCACGATCGTCGTATGACGTTACGTACCTCATATGGAGTAGCTGGCCTAGTCCGTCTCCGTATTTCGGTACTGTGGCGTGACAGAAAGTTAGCACGATGGGAAGATAGCATGCATGAAAAGTGGAATTTTGAAGTTGCGTAATGACTCTAAGGATTGATTGAATGTTGCTTGATGATTTGAGTTAGCAAAGGAATGATGCAAATTGAGAAAGTACGTTGGTCAATGAATTAAGATAGACGGAAGAACAATATACGAAATTGGATTTAAGGGAGATCGATGTTGTGAATGATTCGAGGGATAATGATCGAACTTAAAGTTGAATGTCGAGGAGATTATCCAGTCGGACGATAGCATCGTTCGCACGACTTGAAATTCGGTTGCAAAGGAAGATCGTCAGGTTACGCATATCATCGATGGTATTGAGGCGTATCAAAGATCGATATACGATAACTCGGGGGTACTCTGACTCGGCGAATGACGATCGTGCAAGTGTTATTGTTCGGTTGGATGCTATACTTAGAATTTTGATTGAGATGAATGTTGGATGAAAATAATTGTGTCTTGATGGTTACGCGGATAACCACAGCGTCGACATTCTTGTCTTGTACGAGCGCAACTCTAGCCTCGTACATGCGTCGCGTCGATTAGGGCAATCACTCCGCGTGAGCGTTGGTATGGTGATTCATAGAGCGGGGGTGATTGAACTAGCATGGCGTGGCAATTTGTGTGCTTCGACTTGTGGTTTGACGCAAAGGTGGACTCGAGAATGACTTAGCGTACGTGACGGTCGAATTTGAGGATTGCGTAGGTCCAATCCTCGTATCGAGAATGAATCAGTCTAGACTCAAGCAAGAGTTACTCCCCGATGAGAATGATTATCCCGCGGGAGCGTGTATGGTGATTCATGCCCACCGTAGAAAATCTGACTCGCGTGAGATCGGGGCGCAACGTATTGTTAAGTCAGATGACCTTGTGATCGATTTCGTGAATTGGGATAAATGACTTAGGGAGTATGGAATATGAACTATGGTTTAGCGGTGAATTATATCGTAGCTTGCTTGACTTGGAAGGATTGTTAGGTAGATAATGTCGGACGTGTTTTAAGAGATAGACTATGCGAAGATGGTTTGTTGAACGAGCAATATTGAGATGTCGTGGAATTGGTTGAACGTGAGTTGTCGTAGGATGGCTTTACTGAACGACTCGGACCCCGTGCGACGAATATTGGGATATGCGTTGGGAATCGATGCTCGATGTTTAGAAATCAGAGTGATGCGAGCTTGGGTAGAAAATCCCTTACCATCGATTTGGTTTGACCTTAGAATGGGGTCAGTATTGATATCGTTGTTTGGGAACTATGTGTCATGCCCCGATCCGGGAAATCGTTCATCCTCGCTAGATTTTACCCGAATCATCATCCTCGCTGGGGCGTGATGCCGCACGAGTCTGGAGTTGCGTTCATGCAAGGCAAGATAACGGTTCACATAGTGATTATCTCAAATTTGTAACATAAGCAGCGGAAGGAAACAAAGTATAACATAAGAATCTCTTTTATTGATAACATATTGAAGATTACAAAGGCTCTGAATAGCCCAACATATATGCCAATTGGCTACAACGCTCATGATCTCTCTAGCTCACAAAGGATTTTATTGTTCCATACATTATGCCTCTTTATAGCCACCAAGTTGTCTTCAGCCGAACATCTCCATGTCGCAAGTCCGAACGCCTATGCGGTAGCTCCTCTTGAACGCCAAGGACTCCATGCCTCGGCACGTCCAAGCCAAGCTCCGCCCCGAGCCGAACATACCTGAACCTGCACATAAACTAGTGGGAGATTAGTGCTTTCGTCCTCGCTTCGCACTGATCAAGACCCGCTCGCACCCAAACCAAACACTAAGTATCTTTAGTGAAACATGCATCATTATTTTGTGATCTTTCTACTTAGCCTTAGGATCAGTTTCATGGCAATCTTCATATATAGCAACTTATCATAAATGTGTCCCATACCGTATTCCTGTAGCAGATACAGTTAGCCATAATATGAACATAACATAGTATTTCGTGCTCATATCCATTCCTCTTTGCCTACCCTGCCATGGTTAGAACTTACATAAGCAATCATATGATTCGCGCAACCAACCAATCATAACCGTAAACATATGCATAAGGGTGGCAGGCCCTGCGCCTGTACCCAACTCTCATCTCAGCCCACCGGCCCTAACTATATGAAGGTTACGGTGTTTCTCACCGAAATGGACTTGACATCTCTTATGTGTAAGCCTATGATCGCTTCGATACGGGTTGCTAGCCCAGTATCCGAAGGACCCCCAAACTTACGGATATCATAGCTTATCACAACACTGGACGGTCGCAATCCGTCCGAATGATGTACACCATAAATACCACACATAATTTCCTCATAGGTCGAACGGTCCCGGTGCCCCGGCGTAACCGTCCGAGGGAAGCCGCACCCGTGTACGGGCCATCCGAGTCCATTGATCATGCAATACGTACCATAGCTTACAAATCATATCGTTCCAACCAATCCTCCGTTCCATAAACATAGTCTCGTACCGTAAACATATTCGCGTCTCATAAACATAATCCACCATCCGTATGGGGAGCTCCGTCGGCGTTATGTCCCAACACATCTATATTGATGCACGACGCCCAACGGCTTAGTCATCTCATACTCATATTCAACACGTACCGTTCGTAAGTCATTCTCATAGCCTAATTCCGTAGTTACTTAGTTATTCCTTAGCTTCCGTGCACGAGGGCACGCTCAGCACCGTAATCAATATTCTACGCCTAGTGTTCAATGTTCTCGGAGCCGTGCACATGATGCACATCTCAATATCGTCTTTCAATGTTCTACCATCATTGCCCTACCGCGACCCGTACACTTGATGCACGTCGCTTCGATTGTTCAATGTTCAATGTTCTACCTTAGTGTTCAACGCATATTAAGACACTTAATCGTCGAGCCACTCTCGCTAACTCAATAGCAACTTTATGCATACGATGATATATTTTATTAGACGTGAAGGAGTAGGGAGAGAGAGTCAAGAACCCACCCACCTTAAGCCGATACGCCTCGTCGTCTCGCCGATTGAAGCGGCTTGCTTCCATAACTTGGTCGCATAGCTAACTCTCGGACTTAGCCATTCCTTTGAACTACTCGGTTGATTTGGCCTATCGTGCCCATACCACAATCCGTTGTAAGGCCACGATTTGGATTCGCGGACACTTCACTCCATAAGGCAAAATGCCGACCTCTTATCGTCCAGTGTAAAAGCGTAGCCTGCACACTTTTTCAACTAAAATCAGCACTTGCTCAAGCGGGACTTATCATTTGCATCGATTCGATTCATAGATTCCAACCGACTCAAAGCTTACCTTTGGCCAACGTAACTCTTGCATCGATTCGCATCGATACTTTATCGGGTCAACGCAACTCTTCGAGTCAACGACTCATCATAATGCACCGTGCGGAGCGGGGCATTACATAATATACCATTCAAAATAAGGTTCGTCCTCGAACCGAAACCAACACTTAGATCCAAGTGTCCCGTATAGATCGTTTTATGATCTCGTGCTACTATCGTTGAATCATACAACTTAGTTTGGATGATACACATATTTTAGGCATCCCACCAATATATGCATTTCAGCCAAGCTCAGTTGTAGGATATCGGGACAACTAACAAGTTCAACTTACATCCTCAAGCACCAATCGGTCCGTACTCGACTTAGTCATATCTTAGCGCTTATTCCCAAAATACTCCTCATATGTTTATTCCATAACATGCGATCATCTTCGAACATCTTGCACATAACTTAACTCGAAACTATTAGTTCGATCTCATAAGTTTCTCGCTGGCCACCTAACACTTGCATTGCATCAAGTCATTGCGCATCTGATCGCAACAATTCTCCACAATGCCTACTCGCCTAAATCGTTTCCTATCTCTCATATAACTCAAGTCTTTCATCCAATCATTCATAACATTTGGCCTCAACGACATGGACTGAGTCCAATATATCTCGAATTCCCTTGCCTACAATCCGTACTATGTCTCGCACACAACTATCCCAACACGACCCACGTTCTCGAACTGCCTACGCACCGCGTCTGGGGCTACCCCCGCTAGGTAACTTATCCAGACATCATGCTTAATCTCTTCCGACATAAGAGGTCAACTTGAGTCTACGATACTCAAAGGCAACAATCTTTTCGACCCAAGGTCTCTTACGATACGCCCATCTCCTATTCTCGATCGGATATGAATTCCTCTACTCACTTCTTAAATCAATTCCGACTAGTTCGTTTCGTAACATAGATAGCGCGCTCAACACACATAGCCTAACCGTTACTCAAACCGATCTACGAAACAACTCTTAGGGTCGTTCTACTATCCGTTGCTCTTGCATATTGCAAAATTCTTGCAATTACATTACCGCATCGCTACACTAAGCACGTTCCTCGATATCTATTCGATCATCGACCAACCAAGTCTACTTACGTATCCATTCGATCGATCATAAACTTTCTAACCATATCGATCTAGTCGAAGGCTAGTCGCTAACTTCCGAAATACGATGCTCACTCGCTTAGATTTATCCTCAACACGCACTATATCATTCCTTCTCTTCGATAAAATTTCTTACGCGACTTCTTTAGGGTCATCCTATGGAACTTTAACATTCATTTGATTTGACGGTCAAGTCTTCTAGGGTCATCTGCCCCGAAACTACGCTCGATAATTGAAGATCATCAACGAAGGACAGTTACAACGAACCATGCTATATCCTATCGCGGAGCCAAATCAATTCCGATAATTCCTATGGGACTTTACCCAATTCGACGTAATTTACCAATCCATAATTCACCTACCTCCGTGCAACTGATGCACCGTTGCTACTCGAATGACTCATGCGCTTGCGCGCCGTTACTACTTGAATCGCTCATGCATTATCGTCGACTATTTTCGCTAGCCGTATGACATTTACTCGCCTCAAGTCCGAGTTTACCTATCTGTGATCATAGTTCGACACATCCCATACTCATCAAAACCATCCTTGAACAATTTTCGCATCAAACCACAAGTCAAATCCGATTTGCCATGCCTTGTAAGTTTGATCATCCCCGCTGTATGAATCACCATACCAGCGCTCACGCGGAATGATCGCCCCAATTTGGCATGACGTATGTTTGATGCTAGTGTTGCGCTCACACAAGACAAGAATGTCAACATAGTGGTTCTCCACGAAGCAATCAAGACACTTTCATTTTTATCCCAAATAATATCCATCCACCCTCAATTCTCCGAAGCACTCCTACCGTTATCATCCAAATTTCCATCAACTTAATTTGCATCTTATTCATCCAACAACAATGCTCAACATAAATTTTTGTTCATTTGATCAGAGTATCCCCGAGTTATTGCATATCGTCTTTGATACGCCTCAATACCATCGTCGATATGCATAACTTAAACATCTTCCTCCCTCATAAGCTCCAATTCGTTGCAATCACTGTTATCATCCGAACTCGAGTACCAATCGAGTCTTGCACACATCCGGATTCATTCCGTTATAACTAACTACCATAATTGTAACACAATTTCCAATTCACATATTCATTCTCATATTCCTAACTCGCACTTCCAAAATCGTGCTACCGACACCTCGCGCTAACTCAATTTCGTTCGTACGATTTCTTCATACCTACTCAACATGTTCCGAACAAATCTTCAAACTAACTCACGTACATTCGACCGGGTCGACTATCTCCTCAACGTAACATTCCTTCGCTATGCTCAGCCTATTGTTAGACTTACACTTAATGAATTCTCATCCGACGTATCATCCCTAGGTACGACTTCGTACATAATCGTTCGACTCACTTCATCAAGGCATACCTGCATCGACTTCTCTCAAGTTATTCCCACTCAAGTCTCGGTACTACTTCGTCCGTTGAGGACAAACACATCTCAACAACATAATCGTCTCGACGAAATCTATCGCAAGTCTCCAAACGGCTTAACATAGCTATCGTTAAGTGGTATTCCATGTACCATTCAGAATCGAGCCTATCATTATCGATACAATACTTCGCTACAGTTTCTCGCACAAGTGGTATTGCATATACCACTCGAAATCGAGTCATTACTCGACTTTACACTCCGCATAGGTCTGACATCTATCTTCCAACCAACTATCCCGTATGGCGATCCTTTTCGATCCCAGCTCTAGCGTTCTTCTTACTCAAGTTGGCACAACAACTAGACCAACATGCCCTATCGTTCGCTCAAGTTTGACATACATTCAGTCTAACCGTACCTTGGCGATCGTATCGATCACACCTATAACATTCGCTTATTCAAGGCCCAATGCGACATACGGCCAACATACATATTTGCCTACTCGAACTTGACTTAGCGACCATCTCGACTCGCTACTGTCGCATCCGTGATCTTCCAATCTCACTTGTTGTAACTCATGCAACAACTCATTCTCGATACTTAAGGTCTTTACTCAGTCTCGTGCAACATATCGCTATCCATCCGCATAGCCATGCAACATGTATCATACCATATCGACTCGTTGTACCGATGCAACGAACGATTCTCGACTTGCTGCACGCCATGCAACCAACAACACATAACCATTCTCATAGCCACCTAATACGCATCGCCTCACATATCGACCCGTTGCACTTTGTGCAACCAACAACGCATAACTTCTCGCATTTCGTGCGACCGACAACACATAACTTCTCGTATTTCGTGCGATCAACAATAAGTATATCATTGCACTTCATGCAACCAATATCACCATATTCGTTGCACTTCGTGCGATCAACATTCCATAACTCGTTGCACGTCGTGCAACCAACATTCTCCGATGGCACTCGGAGATAGCGTGATAGTCACGACATACTTGTGGCAAACGTAAGCACTTAATATAGACTTATTGTATGGAACATCCAATGTAGCGTCGAGCAGATCCATGAGCCATGCGGTTGCGGAAACAACTTAGAGTCAACTGAATTCGATAGCGAAGTAACTGAGGGTCAAAGAGATTCATGCACGGTCCAAAGGATGGAACCGCTCTGATACCAACTTGTCACGCCCCGATCCGTGAAATCGTTCGACCTCGCTAGATTTTACCCGAATTATCGTCCTCGCTGGGGCGTGATGCCGCACGAGCCTGGAGTTGCGCTCGTGCAAGGCAAGATAACGGTTCACATAGTGATTATCTCATATTCGTAACATAAGCAGCGGAAGGAAACAAAGTATAACATAAGAATCTCTTTTATTGATAACATATTGAAGATTACAAAGGCTATGAATAGCCCAACATATATGCCAATTGGCTACAACGCTCATGATCTCTTTAGCTCACAAAGGATTTTATTGTTCCATACATTATGTCTCTTTATAGCCACCAAGTTGTCTTCGGCCGAACATCTCCATGTCGCAAGTCCGAACGCCTATGCGGTAGCTCCTCTTGAACGCCAAGGACTCCATGCCTCGGCACGTCCAAGTCAAGCTCCGTCCCGAGCCGAACATACCTGAACCTGCACATAAACTAGTGGAAGATTAGTGCTTTCGTCCTCGTTTTGTACTGATCAAGACCCGCTCGCACCCAAACCAAACACTAAGTATCTTTAGTGAAACATGCATCATTATTTTGTGATCTTTCTACTTAGCCTTAGGATCAGCTTCATGGCAATCTTCATATATAGCAACTTATCATAAATGTGTTCCATACCGTGTTCCTGCAGCAGATACAGTTAGCCATAATATGAACATAACATAGTGTTTCGTGCTCATCTCCATTCCTCTTTGCCTAGCCTGCCATGGTTAGAACTTACATAAGCAATCATATGATTCGTGCAACCAACCAATCATAACCGTAAACATATGTATAAGGGTGGCAGGCCCTGCACCTGTACCCAACTCTCATCTCAGCCCACCGGCCCTAACTATATGAAGGTCACGGTGTTTCGTACCGTAATGGACTTGGCATCTCTTATGTGTAAGCCTATGATCGCTTCGATACGGGTTGCTAGTCCAGTATCCGAAGGACCCCAAACTTACGTATATCATAGCTTATCACAACACTGGACGGTCGCAATCCATCCGAATGATGTGCACCATAAATACCACACATAATTCCCTCCTAGGCCGAACGGTCCCGGTGCCCCGGCGTAACCGTCCGAGGGAAGCCGCACCCGTGTACGGGCCATCCGAGTCCATTGACCATGCAATACGTACCATAGCATACAAATCATATCGTTCCAACCAATCCTCCGTTCCATAAACATAGTCTCGTACCATAAACATATTCGCGTCTCATAAACATAATACACCATCCGTATGGGGAGCTCCGTCGGCGTTATGCCCCAACACATCCATATTGATGTACGACGCCCAACGGCTTAGTCATCTCATACTCATATTTAATGCGTACCGTTCATAAGTCATTTTCATAGCCTAATTCCGCAGTTACTTAGTTATTCCTTAGCTTCCGTGCATGAGGGCACGTTCAGCACCGTAATCAATGTTCTACGCCTAGTGTTCAATATTCTCGGAGCCGTGCACATGATGCACATCTCAATATCGTCTTTCAATGTTCTACCATTATTGCCCTACCGCGACCCGTACACTTGATGCACGTCACTTCGATTGTTCAATGTTCAATGTTCTACCTTAGTGTTCAACGCATATTAAGACACTTAATCGTCGAGCCACGCTCGCTAACTCAATAGCAACTTTACGCATACGATGATATGTTTTATTAGACGTGAAGGAGTAGGGAGAGAGAGTCAAGAACCCGCCCACCTTAAGCCGATACGCCTCGTCGTCTCGCCGATTGAAGCGGCTTGCTTCCATAACTTGGTCGCATAGCTAACTCTCGGACTTAGCCATTCTTTTGAACTACTCGATTTATTTGGCCTATCGTGCCTATGCCATAATCCGTTGCAAGGCCACGATTTGGTTTCGCGGACACTTCACTGCATAAGGCAAAATGTCGACCTCTTATCATCCAGCGTAAAAGCGTAGCCTGCACACTTTTTCAACTAAAATCAGCACTTGCTCAAGCGGGACTTATCATTTGCATCGATTTGATTCATAGATTCCAACCGACTCAAAGCTTACCTTTGGCCAATGTAACTCTTGCATCGATTCGCATTGATACTTCATCGGGTCAACGCAACTCTTCGAGTCAACGACTCATCATAATGCACCGTGCGGAGCGGGTCATTACGCTATGATTCCAGTACTGACGGAAAGACATAGCCTAGCGGTTAGGCAGACGTCCGAGTGCGAAGCGATAGGATTTGTGGAGGCACCACTCGCGAGTATCAGTTGACATACATGTATATCAGGGACGCCCGAATATGTGCACGATCTGACTTGAGTGGTGGTGGCGGATTCTCTATCACGAGACTTGGCTGAAATGAATGTATTTTGGGGATGCCTAGAATATGTGCACGATCCAACTAAGTGATACGTTGAATCAAGTGAGACTTGAGGAACGGAAAAGTGTCGAGGATTTTGAAATCGTGAGTTTCGAAAGAATGTTGATGGTATTGCGATCATTGAATTAAGACGAATTTGAATGTTGGTTGATCGGTTGTTGTGCCTTACGACTAAGTTAGCGATAAGCACGAGCATGGCTCGGATTGAGAAAACGCATAGGAGTTGTGTGTGCGAGAAACGTAGGATATTGAATCAAGTTGTAAGCCGATAAGTGTACTCAGTAAGTTTCGAGGACGAAACTTTTTCTGAGTGGTGTATGATGTAGTGCCCCGTCCCGCTCAGTCAATCGGAAGAATCAAAATGCCGACGGCATTCGGACTTAGCCTTACGACGGCTGCTTGAAGGCTCACTCGGTCAAGACGACCGCTCGCTCAGGTGGGATAGTTTCGGTGAACTTGCCTCATCTTAGCCTTCACATAATAAATCGTATGTTTTTAACTTGCACAATAGGCTTGATAATAAAAGAGACGAATCCACATAGCTAAGAGAATAATTCTGACGGGTCGAAATGAGTTGGAACATGAAAAAAGGTCCAACGGTCGGCTTAGAGTTGGTGCACGGCGTGCTTTGAAAATGACACTCGGTCCTTCGTCCCGTGGCTTGGGAGAAGGAAAGTTGGTCTTCGACACAAAACTATGAACTTGCCTAAGTCCTAGGCGTCGCCCGCATAAATGCTTGATAAAGCATGCACGCTTCCACTGCGCAAGGCTTGGCATAGCCTTTGCTCATCCCTCGGGTTAAGTTGTAAGCTTGAGTAAGTTAGGCAAAGTTATGCCGGTCGACCTAAGTCATTCCAAGTGCTGTCCCGCTCATTCTGCGGTTGTCAAGTTAAATAGTCACACGATCCCAAGGCCCGTCATATGAGGTATGACTTGGACGATAGCGTTGCGTAGAACACGAGTCGGTTTAAGGCACGAGCCACGGTTGGTTCAGGGGAAAGTTAGCCACGGACTGTCGATACTTAAGGAATACGTTATGTTCAAGTTAAGTTGGAAGGCTATTCAGTAGCCGTTTTCCGAGTTCAAAGAATGTTAAGTCTAAGCGAAGGTTAGTCGCCGAGAGAAAATATGTCGGGACTGTGGTTCAGTCGCCGAGGCAACCCTGGTTTGGGCTCTGCAAAAGAAGTGTGAAAAGTGGAAGAAGTAAAGCAAAGGAACTAAAATGATGATGATGAGACCATGCAGTTACGTTAAGTCTAGATGTTAGTGTAGGTGCGCGGTCATGGACAACTTGTCGACAAGGGTGATGGTTTCTTCGAGCGGCAACCCGGGGCCACGGGACCGACTCGGCCTATAAAGAAACAGGTTATAGCCAAGCTGGATATGAAGCAACCGGTAGGTCGGGAACTTGCATCGGGGATCGCAACCTGCGGTGCAAGGCTCTCGAATGCCAGGCTATGTCCACGATGGTTAGTTAATGCCAGTGACCATTCATATAGATGTGTCGGCATGGGCGGCAATCCGTGTGTGTACCTTTGGACTAAGTTGAGTTGAATGTGTATACAGTTAAAGAACATAATGTCTGGGCCTAAGATTTGGCTACAACGAAGGCGGCGTGCTTCGGCACGATGTATGGCATCGAGTGTTAAGTCGTTGGCATAGAGTTACATGAGTTAGACTTGGGCTGTTGCGAGTTAAATCGAGAAGGGCCGTAGGGCAAGTTGGGTGAAGTTATGTTGAGTTGCTGGACACGACCTCAAAATATGAGGCACGGCCGCATTGTCAAAGCTAGAGTATAGGCAAGACTAAGCGAGGAGGCACTGCCTCAGCGGTATCGAAGCACAAATCGAGTTTATGGCACGACCGAGTCGTTACGTCACAGAGTATGGCACGAAGGACAAGTATGAGTTGGTGCGTTGACAATGCAAGCAAACGAGAAGGTCTTGAGGCAAGGACAGGGATATTATCGGTACGATGGCACGGTCACATGGAAATAGAGTCTCCTAATGCGTCTCTGATTATGGCTGTAAGGCAAATACGACTTGATAGGTTAACGTTATTAGCACGAGAAGGGTCTAAGGCAAAGTAATTGTTAACGTCGTTGTGCAAGCACGGGATGGTCCTCAGACACAAGTATGCCAAGGTGTCTGTCATAAAACTGACCCTAAGACAAGACTACAAAGACAATTGATAAGTAATGGACTATGTTGCACAAAGTAAATCAAACATGTTGGTTTTGTATGGGTGGACGAGGAGCTCATTCCACCGGTACAGTTGAGTACTGACACCTATATAGTTTTCATGTGCAGGCACAGGTAGAAGCTCGTGGCGCGGAGCTCGCTTGGATACGTCGAGGCACAAAATTCCTTGGCAATTTGAAGCGTACGGTCGCATAGAGTCAAGAATTATACGGGACATAATGTATGGACGTCACCTTCCGAAGCTTCTGCTGGCTCAAGACTTGTATTTGAGAGATGAGAGAGAGCAGAGTGACTTATAATGTGAGCTTGAAGGAGCTTGAGAGACTTGAAATCTTGGCCTTGCGCCCATTGTAACCGTTGTTTCAATATCAATAAAAGAGTGTTTTACAATGACTTGTGTTTGCTTTCTAAATTCTGCTGCTATTATTCAATGTCTCTGCTTGGGACTTCTGTGCGACGACCCCGTCGTATCCGCTGAAATCGGTCGTTATGGAACCCGCCTTGCACGAGCGCAATCTAGGCTCATGCGGCATCACGTCTTAGCGAGGATGATCACTTCTACGGGAGCGAGGCGTGACAATAAAGCCAACAAAAAATAGCAATAACATAAAGCCATTGTTGGACTATAGCATAGTTAAATGTAACATAAAGTCAACAATGGACTCCAAAGTCAATTACATAAAAGCCAAGTTGGACGTTTCTAAGTTGGAGTATCGCATTGTTAGGGAGAGAAATGAAGAGTTAGATGAGAATATGTGTCGCGCCCCGAGTCGACAAACCGTTCGTCCCCGGTGTTATTTTGCCGAATCGATCGTCTTCGCTAAGGCGTGATACCGTGCGAGTCTGGAATTGCACTCGTACAAGACAAGAACGTTACGTTGATTCTTATATTGAAACGCCAAGTTATAACTTCACAAATCACATCAAATTGAGACGATGTATATGAAGATAGAAATATGCTTTTTCATTCATAGCTTGCAATAAAGTGCAAGTCGTAATTACATTGGATGCCGTTACGGCTACATTGATTGAAAATAAAAGAAAACATACTCGACAAGCTGCCTGAACTAATACTTGCCGTTCCATACATTCGCCCATTTATACATAAGCCTTCGATTAAATTAGCTTCAAATTACTTCAGCATAGGAAGAGCTTCAGAATGCCTCTCCGCCCTTCAGCTTCTGTCGTGCCCCAGAACCAGAATACTGGAGAGCAGAGGCGGACACAGCCAGCTACGTATATTGAAGTGCAATCCACCTCGCTATACGGTCATGGTTGTCTAGATATATGAGGGTTTAACTACAAGCCATCAGTCTTTTGTGGTCATGAACAAGCCTAGTGTCTCAATCTCAAGCAAGTAAGTAAATGTTATAAGATGTTAGATCATCAGACATACAAGGTAAGGCGTCCCAAATATTACATATTCAGATGATTATGAAGCTAGTCATACAAAATATGAAGACTAGCAAGAGTTTCAGTCATACATGATCAACCCAAGGATTTTTTAATCATGCTACAGCCCGTGGACAGACAGCAAGTAAAGTTGCAAACGAGCTAACACTTGCTCGGCGGCTAAACGCCTCAAAAGAATAATTTTACAATAGAGTGGGAGAGCCAAAATAAATCCACTCGTTGTCAGGATTACACCTGGTGGTTACCATCTAGCTGGAAGGTAGGGAGATCCTCTGGAGCTGCTCCGGTATCTGGCCATACAAAACCAGCTGGGTTAGATCCCAGAAAGAGCAAGTGCCACAAAGGAGGCTTCACTTAAGAACTAAAACCAGCAATTAGCACAAAAACATAATTATATAATAAAAGACTGGAAATATGGAAAATCATGATGATATACGATAAGATAACCATGGGACTATTCAGATAACCAAGTTACAACCCTTAAACCAAATAAGGACCGGGGTTGTAACCCTTCATCTGAACGAAACTTGGTTTTCTACCATTTATCGATAAAGTAAACACAAGCAATCAGGTCATGTAAAAATCTTGTACAGGATCAGGACAAGACTAGACTGGTTAGACTCCATCCAACATTCACGGCCAAGCAATAAGTACGACTTGATAGTCTTAACTAACTAGGATTATCACAAGCCTAGTTATTAGCAAGATGCAATAAGATTGTTCCAACAGCCACAAGCCCTGCAGACCATCCAGGTTATCCGGACGGAATTTGGGGTTGAGTTCATGTGGGTACATCGTCCAGAAAACGCATGTACCCTTAAGTAGCTTGAAGGGTACAACACATGACAGTGTGCTAGAAATGTGCCCTACTCGACGGCAGGCTACAAATCCCAGGATGGGACGCCCAAATAACGGGATTGTATGTAGCTGGGAAATCTTTTCATGACTACTGGATTATTCTAGTTATTAGCCTTAGTCAATTTCAGTAGGTACCCCTGACCGTGGTACTCAGGGGTCCCTGTCCTAGACATGATACGAGACAATACTGGTTCATTTGTACATGCACAATCGTCCACGGTGTCCAGGCCATTCATTCTTGTCATGTCATGTTAGCCGTCGTAACAGCATTCAATAGTTCTCATCATGCTCACTTGTCATGTCATGCTATGTCATGTCAGGTTACTTGTTATACCATGTCATGTACAGTTATCAGTCTAGTCATGTCAATCATTTCATGACTATCAAGCTCATGACAAGAGGGTGCAAGCACAAAAGGCACACGGGTATGCATAGGGGCTCAAAGCCTCTACGTGAAAGAAACTACGCTAGGCTAAGAGGCCCCGAGCATAAAAAATGGCTTTACGCGGGCAAGACCAAGGAAGGACCCCTCGACGCGAGCAAGCACCCTACGCGCGCGAGCACTCGAGCGGGACTCTACGCACGCGAGCGCCCGAGCGAGACTCTACGCACGCGAGACTCTACGCGAGCGGGAGTAGCCCCTGCGTAGAGCTCGAATGAGCTCGGCGTAGAACGGATTATGCTGGCACACAATACGTGTGCGTAAAAAGGGGAACACTACGCAGGCACGTGAAAATATGTGCGTAAAGGAGGAAAATGCTACGCTGACATGTAAAACGTAGACGTAAAAGGCTCGTCTTCTCCCCAAGACCGAGACATGCTGCCATGGGGACTCAAGGACTTAAGAAACCCCATCTCGGCCAAGACTTGATGAAATCCAGCCATTCAAAAGCCAAACTTGCGTAAAAATCGAAACTCCCACCACATGGAACTCTCCATTTTCGAAAATGACCAAGTTTAGAAGATCAAAACCATGAAGATCGAAAATGCTAGAAACCTAGATCTACGAAAATCTATGCACCAAAATGAAAATCTTCAAGTTCTAAAGTGGTTAAGAATCATGCTAAGAAGCCATTGGAACCATCAAAATGGGTTCTCAAGTAGAAGCAAGATGCACTTGCCTACTGCAGGTGGTCGGTGGAGAAATGAAAAAGAAGAAGAGTAGTAATAAAAAATGAATGAGGAGAGATAAAGGGTTGGTGGGTTAATAAATGGTGGATGGTGGTAGGTAGGGGTTTGCATACCAACCCAAACCAAGCCAAACCAAAATGAACCCAACCGAACCCGATGCATGCCAAAGCCAAAATAGACCACACGAGCCATGAAATGCCAACTAACTCATGCCAATGCAAAAACCCAAGACTAGCCAGCCAGGACAAGTCGAGATACGGGTTCGAGATACGTACACGTATACCAAAATATGTATAACAAAATTCGAGGGTGACAGCTTCAGTTTAGAGCTCCCGCCGCACCTGGGAAATTGGGGGAGGGGATTAGCACACTTGCTAAGTGGACGAGACGAATCCACTCATCAAAACTGACTCTGATTGTTAAGGTAGGCATGCTTTAGAGTTGTCTTTGTATTTAGAACTAAATGAATTCAGTTCATATCGATAGCCATCTTTGAAGTAATAGAGCATACAGTAAAATATAGCGATTTATCACATTTCTTACCGCGGCCGTGCTCGTCCCTACATAAAAATAGAGATAATATTTATTACATGCATAAGACAATAGGTGAGCATGCTATGTAAAACCCATTTTTCTAAAATGAGGGTAATTTTGAACTTTTATAATTTTGATTAATCGATAATAAGATTTAACTCATGTTGTAATTTTTCGTAATTTTTTAATCAATTTAAAACTATTTAAAATATTGAATTGTGATTTTGATGGTTAACTAGTTAATCTCTAGTTTTGCTAAGCTTAGAGACTAACCATGGGGACCTAACCATGTGATTAAAATGACTATTTACAACTTTTTAGGCTAAGAGTATTTTGGTCATTTTGTGACTTTTAAATTATTTAGAATTTTGATTAATTGGTGAATTTTAGATTATTTTAATAATATTTAAATTGATGTATTATGATTTTGGTCATTTTTTATATTTTAATATTTTGGGAAAATTTTATATTTTTAATATTGTTTTTATTGGATTTGTTTAGTCGGGTTTGAGTTTCGTCTCGTTCCGACTTGTATTGTGACCCGGGTAGCTTGAACTCTAGATGGGACCCAATATTAAGTTAAGCATGGCTCACAAAACCCAACATTAAGTTAGTTAATTAAACTAATTTTTATCATGTTAGAATGGTTAAGTTAGAGACTCAAAACTAGATCATTTTGACCCCAAACTTGAACCTAATCTAGACTTAACCATATGAGACTAGAGAGGGGCAATTAGGACATTTTCCATTAGCCCTAATGGACTCTTTATGGCAGCCACCTTTAGGAGAGAATGATTCATTTCATTCATTATAATCTTGCCTCTTTTATTTTCCTTTTGTTCTTCCCCAATTTTAGAGAGCCTTCCCATTGATTTGATCTCCAAATCAAATTATACCTTCACCAAACCTTCCCTCAATCATTTCCATTCTCCAAGGGAAGGGTGCTACCAAGGATTGGAAGAGGAGTGCAAGGAGGAGTGTCCACTTTGAGGGATCTTCGTATCGGAGCCTTGTCCTAAAGGATTTCATTGGGATTCCACTCCCAATAGGTAAAACCCATCCTCTAAATCGATTTCCTTTGCATATAAATTAGTTTTGAATCCGTAGGATCCATCCTCATGCATGTGTCCCATTTAGATTCAAATTTGAGGCCATTTGGAGCTCTCTTGGAGATTTTAGATATGTGTCTTGTGTCCTACTTGATATATCCCAAATTAGGACACCCCATGTGTATGTATGTATGTATGATAATAGTTTAAATAGATATTTAAATTCAGTTTTATAATGGTTAGAGAGTGGATTGATCTTAGTTAGGATGGTTAGAATGAGTTTCATTTGGATACCTATGTTTGTATCCAAGTATCTTGGCCTATATGTGTTCTTTTGTCAAATTCGTCATAATTTTTATCCACGTTTTTATTAACCAAAGCAACTTAGAAATATCATAACTTTTAGCTTAGAACTCCGATTTATCTTCCGTTTTTTTTAAAAGAACCGTATCGAAGTTATCTTTCCAAATATATATTTTAATAAGCCAAATTCTTTCTGTAACTTTCTGTAAAATTATTTTAGTGTCAGCTGTACGAAAGACGAATGTGTTTCGGTATTTTTGCGATTTCGGGAGTTTCCGGACACGAAAATGCGATCCGTTTAAAGTTTCGGAAAGCTAAAACAAAGGGCTACGACATACTTTAATCCTAGAATTTAGTGAATGCCCAATTGGTACAGTATTAGTTTTAAGTAGAAGAGTGACTATACGATATATGCATTTTGTGTAACCTATGAGCCTATGTAGTATGGATATTAAATAAATATAGAGTATGTAATACATGATATGTTAGATGAATAAAATAATATATATATATGATATATATTCTTTTTACATTAATGTATATATATGGTTGAATGCAAGCATGTAGGAATGCAATTAATATAATGCATATAAGCAATGCATGAATGAAAGAATGATATACAATGTATGCATGAAAGTATATAATGAATGCTAGATATGAATACAAGATATATATGTAATGATAGATATGAATGCATAATATATAAATATTGTAATGCAATATATAATGATAACATGTATGGTAATGTAGAGTATATGATGCAAGCATGAATGAATGGAGGAAATACATGTATATAGGTAATATAGAATATAATATATGAATGCAAGCATGCAAGATAATGTATTGTATCCATATATGATGTATTCAACTTAAAGATAATATAATACATGAAAGGAATGAATGATAATATATAACATGATATGTAAGGTAATGCAAGGTATAAAATATATGATGTGTGCATGTTTGTATGTCTCTATGTTAATGTATGAAATGATATGAATATACAATGTATGCATATGTATAATACATGTAGGTAATACATAGATGCATGAATGAAATAAATGTTTGCAATATGTTAATATAAATACAAGTATCTAATATACATGAATGTAAGTATAATATAATACAAGTATACATGTATGTATCATGTAAATGTAATATACATGATATGTATGTATGCATGTATACAAGGTAAGTATGTATGTATGTATTTCTATAAACTGAGTTAACATATAACCTTTTACACATGTATTCATACACCCTTTGACATCATGTATCCCATGTCACATACACCTACCTATCACTAAATTTTAGAACATTAACACATATTCTTTCACACACATGTCAAACACACACATACTCACTTACTTTTTTACCTCTTTTTCTCTCTCTCTATATATATGTATGTGCCTATATATATAGCTTTCCTATATATATCTATGTATATGAATATGTGAATAGTGATATATATATATATATATATATATATATATATATATATATATATATATATATATATATATATATATATATGTGGGATGTACATATAGGTAGCCTATATGTTATGAATGTACTACAATATATTAGATATATATATATTGTTATGTGTATATGTGTTTGTGGTTTGGCTTAGGCATGATATAGCCTATAGCCTAGGGCTCTTAGCCTATGGTGTGTCTGTTTGCCTAGTGAGAGTTTAGTTAGACTTGTTTAGTCTTGATTAGGCCTAGAATAGACTAGTTAGACTAGTATAAACTTGTTTGATTTAGGTTTGACCTAGTTTGACTAGTCTAGTTGACCAAAGTTGACCAGAGTTGACTTTTTATCCAAAAGTCAACTGTAAGTCAACCTTTGACCCAAATTAACCTAGTTTGACTTGGATTGATTTCCTGTGACCTTGTTTGACCTTGGTTGTCCTAGTGTGACCCAGTTTGATCCAGTATGACCTAGTATGACTCAGTTTGACCTAGATTGACCTAGATTCATTTAGAATGCATTGAATTGCATCTTATTATCATTTTAGACTCATAGTGACTTGTACTGTTCTATAGGAGACAGACACCACTCCTCGGACAGTATATTCTCTTCAGACACTCAGGATATCAGGCGAGTACATTCTCTGACCATTTTATACTTGTCTGAATTTACATTTTTGCTCTAGATTACTGTACTTGATGTTGATACGATTGTTATCACGGATTGGTACTATATGGATCTTCTTTTGACATGTTATCCCCTTGTATTCACTAAATACATATTATGATGTGCGTTTCACTTACATATTGTATTTATTGAATACCCTTATCCTTGTATACTCATTATGCATATTGTACTCTCATTATCACATGAGCCCCAGGGATAGACCATTGTATAACTATTGTATAACATTGTACATCTGTTGTATAACATTGTACATCTATTGTATAATATTGTACATCCAGTGTATAATATTGTACACTATTGTATAAGATAACGTAACTGGAGTGGATCCTTGTGTATTGATTGGGGAGGGGGAGTAAAATTGGTTATGTACTCAAATCCTATTGTACAACATTGTATAACTATTGTATATGTCTATTGTACACCCACGTATAATGGAGTTACCATTGCATTGTCCTAGACCGTTTACATAACCATATTGTACTCTAAATCACAGTTAGCTTACAGTTCTTACTTATCATATATAGATATTTCCTGTTATCAAATTTCTACTATTTTTTATATACATTCTTCTTTCAGTGTTTCATGTACCTTACTCTATTGCATGCTTTATATTTCCTAACTTGATATGAACTGTGTGAGATGTATTGTGCTCGCTCCTGTCCTGACTGGACCTGTTGATAAATTTTACAGATAGCCTGGAGGTTGCCTGCTAGCCTAGAGGAGACACAGTAGAGGTTGTATAGATAGCTAGGGTTTTGCTTATAGCTTATTTTTAGTTGTCTTGAGTTGTATTTATGGATTACTGTATTTGAGCTTTGAGATGTATTTCTGGGTTTGTGTATCTTAGACACTTAGACTTCTATCCGCTGTATCTCTTTAGGATTTCATGTTTTATCTATCTTCCATTATGCTCTACCTTAGATGTGATTGAGTTTACATTCTGCTATGTCACCCCCATTCGGGGAGTATAAACTGCTTAGCATTATATTGTTAGATGTTGTGACCTAGGACAGCGTTCAACTGCCGACACTGCGGCGTAGGCTGGACGTACCCACTTCTCGTGTCCTTACCCTAGGGTGCGGATCGTGACACATTTTTAGTGGTGGCCCATACAGGTCGAGTTTATGTAGTGATATTCGAACTAGAGTATCACTACAGCCTGCAGTAGGATTATGATATTTTTGAGGGTACTCAATCATACTAGAAAAACTCTTAATCATATTTATTTTATCTAAATTTGCTGTTTATTGTCTTCCCTTGAATATAAACTGTCCTCCTTTGAATTTTTGCTTCATTCCCAGTATTTACTTCTTGTTTTGATCTGTCTTTATGATGGTTATAGAGACATGATCTCATCGCTCCGGTCCGGGGAATACTATCGAGCGGCTGGCCACCTCTCGTCCTGTTCATCAGGGCCTCGAGATTGCAGCTCCTGTTGTGCTGACTCAGGTTGACGTTTTTGCTACATTGGAGGTGCACCTCTGTCTGTAAAGAGACTTTCTCCCGTCATTTCTAATTTTTCTCAGCAGCAGCGGTTCATGCAGCATCATCAGCAGACCAGGAAAAACCAGTAGGGCGAGCTATCGTCAGGACAGTCGAGGAAGCACAGACCATTAGAGATCTTGCTGTTCCGTTCTTCTCTATTCCATTTCCGTAATTGTCTCTTATAACTATCTTGAAATTCGATTCCATCTGTTCCATGTTGACTGATCAATTTGTTCTATTGTTCCTGTATTATGTTTGTTTTTTTCTTCTGAGAAAAAAAATCATATGGGCTAGGTCACCTCAGTTATGGGATCTAGAATCTTCGATAGTCATGTTAGCTGGCATAGTGAGGACATATAGTCAGATTTTGGACCTATTTCTCGGGTATGGAAATTTAAGGTTTTCGCCGTCGCATGCGGCAATGCAGAAATTTTAAATACTATGAACCTAGAGGTATGTACCTTAGTCAAGGACTCTGTGATTATCGTAGCCTTACTTACTAGTATGACGAGGATTTTGAGTACCATGATTTTAGATGGACGCATATGATTATCAGATTGTACCTTAAATGCTCTTGAACAAGTTTTTTCTACTTTTGTTCAGTCTTTCAAAAAAAATTGTTTTGTTTGTTTTATTTCTCATTATTTAACTTAGGAGTAGGAGTAGCTTTAGTTGTATTATAAACCTTTGTGTAACTTCTTACTATGAATCTCTTCTTAAAATAATGAATCGATGATTTTGCTAGACCTCATCTTGGATTTGATATTATAGCTCTGATTTTAAAATGGTTCCTTCTTTTAAACAGATAAGCAGAACAAATTTTATCGTTATTTCCTTCTTGCTATTATTCTTGTATTAAATAATAATAATAATAAAACTGTCTTGATTACATCAATCACCTGCTTTGCAATCTTGGTAGGAATCTAAATGTTGGTCTTGATATAGAATTTGACTTTTATATTGGGACATGAGAATATATATAGTGGATACAGACACTTTGTCTGATACGTATGCATGTAACACTTTGAGTATCAACCCATCTAAATGCATATTAATATGTTGTTGATGTTTAAATTCTCAAAACCCCAATATTCTGATACAGTACAGTATCAGAGACTGGTTCTCTACTTTTCCAGTTTAAATTCATAATTTAAATATAAATTTTATGTTATTAGTTTTGTTTACATCACTGCATGTAACACCCACTTTTCAAAAATAAGGATAATTTTGAACTTTTATAATTTTGATTAATCGATAATAAAATTTAACTCATGTTGTAATTTTTGGTAATTTTTTAATCAATTTAAAACTATTTAAAATGTTGAATTGTGATTTTGATGGTTAGCTAGTTAATCTCTAGTTTTGCTAAGCTTAGAGACTAACCATGGGGACCTAACCATGTGATTAGAATGACTATTTACAACTTTTTAGGCTAAGAATATTTTGGTCATTTTGTGACTTTTGAATTATTTAGAATTTTGATTAATTGGTGAATTTTAGATTATCTTAATAATAATTAAATTGATGTATTATGATTTTGGTCATTTTTTATATTTTAATATTTTGAAAAAAATTTATATTTTTAATATTGTTTTTATTGGATTTATTTAGTCGGGTTTGAGTTTCGTCTCGTTTCGACTTGTATTGTGACCCGGGTAGCTTGAACTCTAGATGGAACCCAATATTAAGTTAAGCATGGCTCACAAGACCCAACATTAAGTTAGTTAATTAAACAAATTTTTATCATGTTAGAATGGTTAAGTTAGAGACTCAAAACTAGATCATTTTGACCCCAAACTTGAACCTAGTCTAAACTTAACCATATGAGACTAGAGAGGAGAAATTAGGACATTTCCTATTAGCCCTAATGGACTCTTTATGGCAGCCACCTTTAGGAGAGAATGATTCATTTCATTCATTACAATCTTGCCTCTTTTATTTTCCTTTTGTTCTTCCCCAATTTTAGAGAGCCTTCCCATTGATTTGATCTCCAAATCAAATCATTCCTTCACCAAACCTTTCCTCAATCATTTCCATTCTCTAAGGAAAGGGTGCTACCAAGGATTGGAAGAGGAGTGCAATGAGGAGTGTCCACTTTGAGGGATCTTCGTATCGGAGCCGTGTCATAAAGGATTTCATTGGGATTTCACTCCCAATAGGTAAAATCCATCCTCTAAATCGATTTCCTTTGCATATAAATTAGTTTTGAATCCGTAGGATCCATCCTCATGCATGTGTCCCATTTAGATTCAAATTTGAGGCCATTTGGAGCTCTCTTGAGGATTTTAGATATGTGTCTTGTGTCCTACTTGATAAATCCCAAATTAGGACACCCCATGTGTATGTATGTATGATAATAGTTTAAATAGATATTTAAATTCAGTTTTAGAATGGTTAGAGAGTGGATTGATCTTAGTTAGGATGGTTAGAATGAGTTTCATTTGGATTCCTATATTTGTATCCAAGTATCTTGGCCTATATGTGTTCTTTTGTCAAATTTGTCATAATTTTCATCCACGTTTTTATTAACCAAAGCAACTTAGAAATGTCATAACTTTTAGCTTAGAACTCCGATTTATCTTTCGTTTTTTTAAAAGAACCGTATCGAAGTTATCTTTCCAAATATATAATTTAATAAGTCAATTTCTTTCTGTAACTTTCTGTAGAATTATTTGAGTGTCAGCTGTACGAAAGACGAACGTGTTTCGGTATTTTCGCGATTTCGGGAGCTTCCGGACACGAAAATGCGATCCGTTTGAATTTTCGGAAAGCTAATATGAAGGGCTACAACATACTTTAATCCTAGAGTTTAGTAGAGCCCCAATTGGTACAGTATTGGTTTTAAGTAGAAGAGTGACTATACGATATATGCATTTTGTGTAACCTATGAGCCTATGTAGTATGGGTATTAAATGAATATAGAGTATGTAATGCATGATATGTTAGATGAATAAAATGATATATATATGATATATATTCTCTTTACATTAATGTATATATGGTTGAATTCAAGCATGTAGGAATGCAATTAATATAATGTATGTAAGCAATGCATAAATGCATGAATGAAAGAATGATATACAATGTATGCATGAAAATATATAATGAATGCTAGATATGAATGCAAGGTATGTATGTAATGATAGATATGAATACATAATGTATAAATATTGTAATAGAATATATAATGATAGCATGTATGGTAATGTAGAATATATGATGCAAGCATGTATATGTCCATTGTTTTCTCTTTTCCTTACATTTTCCTTCCCTTCCCTTTCCATTTCAGTTTTTTCCTTTTTTTTTTCTCTTCTATTTTTACATGTTATATACAATGTATATATGTATAGATGCATGTAAGTATGTAATATGCATGAATGAATGTCGTATATGAATGAATCAATCAATCAAAGGTATAAGTAAAATATAATGCATTGTAATGAATGTTAACATATATAATATATAAAAGTATGTATGTAAATGTGCATGAATGTATATATCTATGTAACTATATAAATATGCATGATGTAACATATGCCTATATAAATAAATATGTATGTAATGTAGATATGCATGTATGTATGAAGGTATGTATTTATATATATTATCTATTTTATATTATATATTGTTGTGGTTCACATTGTCTTGTGATTGTGTGAGTGCTAGCCTAGGCTTGGTTAGGCCTAGTGAGACTTGTTGGGCTAGGACTTAACCTAGTTGACCTAATTTGACTAGTGTGGTTGACTAGAGTTGACCAAGTGTTGACTTTAGTCTAGTTTGACCTAGACAGCATGCAGATGCATTGTACATTTTATTTATCATCTCTCGTATACATCTTGACCTGTGTTGCTCTAAATAGGACTCTGTGGCTTCAGTTTGGACCTCTATACCTATCAGCTGTTCAGGTTATCAGGCGAGTACATTCTCTGATAGTTCTCTCATTTAATTGTCAATTACTGTACTTCAGTTATAGTTAGTTTTATGTGATTTTCTGTTACAATACGTATGGATATTTCTGGATTCATGTATGCGACACACATACCAAACTTATCTGGCCTCTATTACTGGAATCACTGGAATCATTCTGGAATCTATTTCTGGAATCATCATATTTTGGCTGGACTCATCTCGATTCTCGTATCGAATTCTGGATTCATTTGTATTGCGGGGCGGGGAAATATTGAGTAAGACATGTAGACATATCCCAAATCTGAAATCTCCCAACTGGAATCTACTGGAAGCATAGCCATCTCTCGCCTGATCAGTGAGAGATGTGCCTGATTACCTACAGCCGTTTACATGTCGATCTCGGTATTTTAAAACACACTGTTAGAATAGCCGGGCTCACCTGGATTCTTGATCACTACCTAGAATCATCTTTTACTGGATTCATCTTGTATTAGATTCATCTCGTACTGGACTTATAGTAGTTTTATACTTATTTTGTATTTACTGTCTGGACTTATTATGTTACTTCAGTTCAGCTAGATTTATTTTACAGTCTTCATTGCCATCATTCTTCTCTTGTTTTAGTTACTTTACTTTCCTTGTATCTTACTGCTTCTCTATACTATCACCTAAATATAAACTGCCATATTCATCAATAAAACTGTTTATAACTGCTTTATAGTTCTCTGTCATTACTTGGGTTTTCTTGATGAGTTGTACTCGTTCCTGTCCTGACTGGACCTGTTGATAAATTTTACAGATAGCTTGGAGGTTGCCTGCTAGCCTAGAGGAGACACAGTAGAGGTTGTATAGATAGTTACTTTAGTTGTCTTGAGTTGTATTTACTTTATGGATTACTGTATTTGAATTTTGAGATGTTTTCTGGGTTTGTGTATCTTAGACACTTAGACTTCTATCTGCGGTATCTCTTTGTGGATTTCATATTTTATCTATCTCTTATCATGCTCTACCTTAGATGTGATTGAGACTGTATTTGCTATGTCACCTCCATTCGGAGTGTATATACTGTACATGTACCTTTATATTGTTAGATGTTTGACCTAGGACAGCGTTCTACCGCCGACACTGCGGCGTAGGCTGGACGTACCCACTTCTCGTGCCCTTACTCTAGGGTACGGGTCGTGACACAGCACATGTATCTTATACACAAGGTTTCAATTCTTAAAGAAATTGGTTGAGTTTTGTGTTTAAACTTGTCAAATCTGAGACTGTGTGCATATTAACCCTTAATACTAGATTTTAAATATTAGTTCAAATTGTTGTTTTTAAATGTAATATTTTGAGGTATATACATTGTTGAATGTAGGAATATAATGTTAGATTTCATATTTTTATATGTTAGGTTGTGATAAACATTGGGTTGGTTTGATGTTCGAATTTCTCCAAAATCCTAAAACTGAATACATGTTAACATTTTTTCACATTGATTTTAAATGTTTAGTTCAATTTCAGATTTAATATGTAATGTTAAACTGAACTGAATGATTGAACCCTTCATTTTAAGTTATAACCCCTGTACTCTTGACACTCTACACTAATGTACACTAATGTTCACAACTGCCATGTAAACCTAACCCTTCATCTCTATGTTATGTTCATATATCTATATAGGTATATATATATATAGTTTATGCATACATGTTATAATGTATATAGATAAATAACTAAATCTCTACCTCTCTATACATATAGATATATGTATATATATGGTTAGACATGCATGTTATGAGTAAATAGGTTGTGCATTATAGATTGTTTAACCAATATGCCATGAGTAGTGTAACTTGATAGCTATTGTTTTGAAACCCAAATCCTCCTATACACTTTCATGTATATTTCACACACACACACACGTCTACTATCTAACCCTATGAACATGTCCACATACACCCATACACACACTAACCACATAACCTTTACATAATGCTAGCTTTTCTCTCTCTAACGCTCTCTCTCTATATATATATTGTGATTGGATTTCAATGCAATTGACTTTCATTCTTTAACTTTTGATTTTGATTTTTCTTTGAATAGTACCCCTTTATAGATAATTGGTAGTTATCTTCTTTTATTTTCTGATAAGTACCAGTTTTTATATAGGATGGTAGACTGTCTTACAGTTTTGATGATTTGTTATTTCTGTATCTTTTCCAGTTTAACAACCCCGATTGCTTGTATGTTTGATACCCTATGACCCTTTTGGTTAGCATGACTAGTATACCTAGATGAGACTTTCACTACCACCATATGCCATGACCCTGTTGTAGAAGCATGGAAAATAATGAAGAAAGATCCATGCGGCTCAGATAGCCCATACGGCTCAAAGATTCATGCGACATAAGGAACTATGCGGCTCAAGACGTCCCATGCGGTTCAGAAGAGATGACACGTGGCTTGCAAACAGTTCTCCCCTCCGCCCTATACTGCATTAATAGCTTTGACGGCTGACCGCTCTGATGAAACGACAGGCCTGACACAAAGAGGCAATTATGACTCTGTCATGATGACAGAATCCTGGGAAATCAAAGAAAATCTCTGGCACGACCCCCCGAGATCCAGAAAACGCCACGCAGCTGAGACACGTGGACAGCCATATGCGGCTCGAGCGGAGACCCCCCTATGCGGCTCAAGCTGAAGTTGTCCTATGCGGCCCAGATCGAGACAGCCCTATACGGCTCAAGCAGACGCAGTCCTATGCGGCTCACAGGGATCAGCCCTATGCGGCTCACGAGGATCACCTCCATGCGGCTCACTACCCATTGTATGGTCCAGATTATCATGTGGTTCGAAGATTTGGAGTCCACTCCCCAAGCTGCCCTGACACGTGGCCAGGCTTATGCGGCTCACACTTTATGCGGCCCAATCCTTATGCGGCTCAGTGACTCCCAGGACACGTGTCATAACACTACACCAAAATAGGCAATTTGAAACATTAAATTTTTTTGGTTTTGAAACAGTATGTATATGTTCCTAGGTATTGGAACACATTATAACCATTCCAAACTAATTAAATGTTCCTAAAATTATTTTACCTAAGAATAATTTTTTATCATATTTTGCGGAACACTTTGCAAGTGTTTTAGTTTGTGTTCAACACCTACCCACTAGTCACGTGAGATTAAAAAAAAGTGTTCCACACAGTATTCTCTCTTTCACATTTATTCTTACATGAGAGGGGGAGAGAGAGAGAGACCGCCGCAACCCCCGATCCCCCGGCCACAACGTCGTCTCCCTTTAGTTAGTAATCCTCTCTCACCCCCTCCCCCTCTCCATCTATCCCTCTTTTCCCTCCCTCCGTCCCCCCGTGATCATTCTCTCTCTCTCTCCCCTCCCTCGGGCAAAGGACGACGGAGTCGGCATTGAGCGCCTCCTCCACTTCCTCAAATCCTCCTCCGGAATCCTCAGCTCCTCAGAGGTCACCTAAGCCTTCAAGTACTCTCCTCTTTCTCTTTAATTATGACCCTATTCTCGATAGATTCGATGGAGATTTTTCGAATCAAGTTTAAATTGTGCTTTTATCGTAATTTATCACTTTTTCCATAATCCACGTTTTTTTGTATCTACTCGACTGATCCTTCATTTTTTTGGTCGATTTTTGTGTTAGGGCTTGGGAAGATTTGGGGGAATATTGGTTATTGTTTAGGATAGGTTAAAGTTTTTATTGGTTATTCTTGAATGACTGATCCCTCATTTTTTGGTCGATTTCGGTTGTGTTAGGGATTGGGAAGATTTGGGGGAATATTGGTTATTGTTTAGGATAGGTTAGAGTTTTTATTGGTTATTCTTGAATTTTTCTCATTGTCTTCATTTGTTTTATTTCGTGATTTTGTTGTCTTAGCGTCAGCTTTGGTTAGGGTTTAGGAATTGAGGTCGATATATGGCCCAATTATGTCAAGATGATGAGAAGGTCTGTTGCATGAAATGTTGGAAAATTTGCTACCACATTTGAAGCAAACCATCTAAAGGTAGATATCATGTCTATATTCGAGGAACTAACACATGATGGTATCCTAATATATGTTGAATTGTTATTTGGATGTTATAGCTTTATCATAGTAGTTTACGACCTGCTTGTTTATCATTGTTTAGTAGGAATTCAATGAATGTTAAAAATTTCTATGGAAGCACATCACATGTGCTTGCAGGGTTATGGCTTGTAAGATAGTCATGTTTCTCTGAGAGTGTTCTGGTTTCGGTGAGAATTTCATATTTCTATGAGAATTTTATATGGCAGCATATTAAAACAGAATATTGAAATATTGAAATATTGAAATGCTAATTTTCATATTCGGAACTAAAAGGGACAGGAAATTCGAGATTGAAAAAACTCAGCAAAGAGTCGTTGTAGAACTGGTAAACTGAAATCACAATTTAAGATGGAAAAAAAAACTCTACAAAGAGTCTTAGTTAAACTTGTTAACTGCAATCACAATTTACGTATTAAACCTTAACACAATGCAAAATTTTAATCCAAGTAAACATCTAAATGAATTTCATATTCAAAGATGCCAAAACATTCAAAGGTGGCTTTATTTACTTCCTATAATATCAGTAAAGATGACCCCTGATGTCACGACCCGCACCCAGTATTCGGATACGAGACGTGTCCAAGTCCAGCCTACGCCGCAGTGTCGGCGGTAGAACGCTGTCTAATACATAAACGAGTCATAGAGGCAATCTAGATCTCATCCACAGAAATATGACACAATCCACTAACACAATGAAACTGAATAATGAATGATAATAAAAATAGAGTATCCAGCTCATCATGAATCCAAGTGACGTCCGGTGGACACAAATCCACTACCAGTAGACGGAACAAAAATAATACAGAGAATGGAAATAACTGAGTCAAAACTACTAATCATCAAAGTACCCTCGTCTGCAGTGGTACCGTGGTCCAATGCTAGCTCAAACCTGCTCGCGTGCACCTGGCTCAATACTCGGTTAAACCTGAAGAGATCATCAGGTCCTCAGAGGACTAGCAAGATACATAATATACAAGCCTTTCTAACAGTTTAACATGCATGAAAGAAATCCAGAATATAAGCAGGAAAAACTAAACAAGCACGAGACACGAATGTAGGAACAACTACGTATAAATGAACTGCTGAAACAAGTAAACGAGAAAATCAAGGCAATACCAACCCTCGCCCCGATTGTGGACTCGCAGTTCAGTTTCGAGACAAGTCACCCTCGTCCCGTGTGTGGACTCGCAGGTGCAATGGACAACCCTCGTCCCGTGTGTGGACTCGCAGGTTGGAAACAAATAAAATAAGAAAATAGCAGTTCAATCTATAACGTGATCGTCCTACGATACAACTCAAATCAATACAAGTGAAAAGTATGTCCAATAAAGCTACAAGGCTAACAGTGAGCAATGGTAAAGCACATGTCAGCGGTCAACTGAATAATGAAAGCAGAGAAGCATGTAAATAAAACTGTAACGAAAGGCAAGGTATACTTGCCTGTGGTCCTGAGCTGCTGGCACGGGTCGAGCATTGAGTCAAAGTCAATTTAACCTATTGAAGCAAATATAGTGTTAATAAATGAAAACAATTTATGCTTAACCTATCTACTTGGTTTTAAGGCCACTAGGGATGTCTCATATAGTCTCAGGCCTTTTGATTTCCAGGTTGATTACTATGGTGGTACTTTCCCAAGTTATATCCCTAAGTATATAAGTAACCCCTCTATTTGAGATACATAACTAGAGTACCCCTACCATATCTTACCCGCAGATCCTGATTCTGTTCTGGCTCATATTGGTATATGCCAGAGGGGTCAGCTTCCTGAATATTTGGTATTCATGTAGCCACAGCCTCTTACCTGTTCACCCTTGCATTTGCACACGCAGGTATTTCCTATATTCTAACATGGGGTCAACACTTGTGTCCCTCACATATGAGTCTGTGATCTACTCGTCCTGAGTTTAAGGCTGTTGGCCAAGGCAAAACCCCACACTCGATCTACGTACACAGCTATATAGGGTAGTTTATGGGGACTTCTGTTAAGGCCATCACTTGACTAACCTTAACTGTGATATATTGATCCTTGCACATATGCAAGTAATCTGATACGCATATGCAGCTGACATGCATTGTATCACTACATGTACGCACTGGTACGAACATTAGGCACACGCACACCCTTTAGCAATGACTAAGTGGTATGAATGAAACAATGACAGACGTAGAGGCTTCTCCTATAAGAAGTATGGATCAACATGGTTTATAAGTACATTACCCATTAATATGCAGAAGCATTCGAGCAGTTGTCTTATGAATGTGTTCTGTCAGACCTGGTACAGTACTGACCTGAGGGGAAATACATGTCCTGGCAAACTTAGTCCACCATTTTGGGGTTATATATATACATACATCTAGCCATGTTCGCTTAAATTCAACCAATACCAAAATCCATAGAAATCTTCAACTATAGCAGATTTATGTTGATATAGCACTGAATGGAGATGAGTTTAGATCTAAGCAATACTCGGGCAACGAGAGTTATTGTCTCGGCACCAGCACATCTTTCCTGTTTCAGAGTAATATCAGAAGTTGTCAGCTTAGTCTTCCCTCGTGTGCTCCCAACACTCAAGCCTACCTATTCCCTGCTACCACTCGACCCTTGGTGAATCCTAAGATACCTATCTATATACACCAGCTTTGCGACTGTTCAAGACCAGTTTGAGTTTGTCACATACAAAAACAAACAGGGGCGAACTCATGTTTTCAAGTTTCAAGACAATTTTCCTGGAAACCCAAAATAACAGAACCATCCACCACCAAGAAGAACAATGGCATTCGTAAATAGAAGTGAACATTCTGAGAAGAACATGCGCTACATTTGATTAATAAACCCCTCACCATCAACAAATAAACTTGCAATACTTCTAGAATTCCAACAGACAAGGCTAACTACACGGTTTGATGATGTTGAGAAAAACTTAACCTACAATACTTCTACATTTCCAACGGCAAGGCTGACTATACAAATTGGTGTCGATCAAACACAAGGCGTACTGTGTCAGTCATAAACATGGCATAACTACAAGAGAACAAAGTGATGGTAAACCAATAGTCCAGTGTTACATTTAGCCTTGTCACATACTTATTCCTCAAAGCTCTTACTGACTCTCCAAGTCAGTGATAGGAGAGGCTAACAAGTGATACGTAAAAGCATGAGGTATTCAGTTATATAAATCAATTACAATAACTAAATAAGTCATAACTGGCTTCCTGCAAGAAATAAAGTGTCTGCATATTCTCATCTATCTGTTGTTGTACAAGATGAAGTTCCTGTCTTTTCACAGAATCAGAACAATAGACCCACACATGTGCGTCCATCCTATATTTTCCTGTATCCCTATCGTGTACCTGCCAGACACATGATTAGGAAACGCCTACTACCAACTGCTATTAACAACACTTACCCCAACTGTAAATCGTACACAGAAATCATACCCTTCCCTATTGTTGCTAAACTATTTCCTTGTACTAACTGATCAACAATGTAATTCTCCTCACACCTATCTCTCTTCATTGAAGCTACACTACCTCGTTTGCTCACAACCTTCCTATACAGACCTACAAGTACCTGCTTAGGATTGCTAATTATATGAGGACTTGATACCCGTCTTGTCCATTATTGATATTCATATATCCCATTATTGCCTCTACTGCCAATGAGGTTAGGACTAAATAATTTCATTTATGCTGCTGCATAATACTGCTTAACTGTAACCTGCATGTTTACATTGTAAACTAGAATTACTTCCATGTATTTCTTATGGCTCACACACTCGACTGTACTTACATAAAGTCATAACATGTTGTATGTAGCGTCCCATACCACCCTTATCATGACTGATGCCTAAAGGCTCACCTACTGTTACACAAACGTAACATGATACAGACACATGGGCAGGACACCTATTTGGTGTACCTGCACTTTATGCATCATCCATATGTGTGCGATACAAATGTGACCATGGTTACCTAGATCATGGAATACTGCAGGATGTGGAATGAAGACAGGAACGTGGTACACAGATTAAATGGGAACACGGTATATGGAACAGAGAATGAAAACATGCACATTGCTGCATAGATAGCAAATTATGGTAACAACGGATGTGACAAGGATACATACAAGCTCTGGTGATTCTACAAAACTACCTTGTTGGTTCAATGTCCTGAATTTTACAATATTGCATATTTCAAGAAGCACAACATTCAACTTGAGTAATATGAAATACCCATAAATTGTGCAGCTACATGAAAATAGATAGTATGGACCAAGTTGTTCACAAGACCCAAAAAGAAGTATTATTACCTTCCCAACTACGAGTTAAAACCGATGCTCGCAGGGTCCCTTTGGGTATGTTATGCATCACTTGGGAGATGCACACATCTGATACCTATGATACTTGGTTCCTGATACATGGGTACCAAGAAACATTAACAGAATCCGCAACCACCCACACTAATGCAAATGTTCTTAGTTGAAATAGATCCATATGCGGCTATAGGATGGATAATCCGATACTTCAACACAACTTGGCACTCAGAGATACCCTCTGTTAACAGAGCCCCTGATAATTTTGAGATTAGGGACTGGGCATTAAATAGTAAGACTGAACCCAAGAATTTGGAGACAAGGCTTTGTTTTGTAGTTGTCGAGCAAAAGGATAGCAGCATGTTAACACTCAACTCAGCAAGTTAAACTAAATAGACACAGGCATACAAAATTGGAATTGTACTTTACCGGGTCTGAAAGTCCAGGTCGAAGAAACAGGTCTTAAACTCTAAATAGGAGTCGAATGCCATTACATATGATGAAGGACAGTACTAGGTAGGGACTCGACCTCAGAGAGGATCTGAGGTGATCGTCTGAAACAAAACAGTGAGTCTGGCTAAGGGTAGGGCATTGCACAAATCTAGAATAATCTGAGTTAAAAGCCTTTAACACAGACCCATACTAATCCCCCCTTTACTGCTCTCTGTTAACAGAGATCCTTCAGTTTATCACATAATTAATTGATACCTAAACTCACAGCCCGATACCATATATCTGTATCCTAATAAGATTGATACATAACACCTAACAGAGTCCTGCAAGGTCTGTTACACTATCCCGAAACCATCTCCTAACCCATACCATTTACACCTTCATTTAAGAATTAACACAAATACCTCAATCCCCATTAGATATGATGAACTATTTAGATACTAAGAATCACAGGGTTTAGTGGATGGAGGGGAAAATTATTACCTGCTTTGAGGATCGAGAGCTCTCCTCGCCAAACTTCCTTCCCGATCACAAGACCCTCACGAACTCAAAGTGGTGGAGAAGGAGTTAGGTTTTTGTGATCGGCTACCCCTCCTTTCAACCTAATATAAGGTTTTGATTTATTGGAGAGGATAAGAAGCATCAGTTTTGAATTAGATCTCCTCGATCTCTAATGGGGTTGGAGAACTCATCCCTTTCTGAGCCTATTCGAGCATAGCCCATCAAGGTCGACTATTTAAATTTGAATTGTCCGAGCTCTCTAGCCTAGTGGTATTAGAGCGGACATACGGAGGGGCCGGCAAGGTTCGAGCCTCCCAATTGTGTGTGTGCGTGTGATTTCAAAAAAAAAAAAAATTTGAATTGGTTTGTTTGCACAAAACCCCTTCTCTAATTGGATTTTGCAAAGCTCCCCTCTCTTCATTTAATTGCAAAACCTATTCTTCCATTTAACATTCATCACAAAAGAAATACTTAGAGGAGAAAATATTAGTAAAAAATAAATAAATAAAATGTATGGAAAAAAAATTGGGTCAAGGACTCACACCTGAGGAAGTTAACTCCAATCCAGAACTGATGAAACCCTCGATAGTAATTCTCATAAGAAGGGTCCAAAAGGGATTTCGATACTGATAATGAGAACCTTGCTTGTCCCTTTAAACATCAGGATTTATCATGGCAATATGCTGTACTTTAAGCTGTGATTTTTCTTTTTTATCTCATAAATGCTATTTTTTTTATACATCTCTGAGTCCTTACAGAAAGTGGACATAACATCACCTTAAAGGAGCGTACAGTTTTCTTGATGTCATCTGCAGCCTTCAAATTTTGGTAATTTGTTTCTCTTGCATCTAACTTCTCCTTAAATCTGCTTTCATTCTACTGATTGATCCTTTTCTATTTATGGTTAATACTGAAGCTGAAGTAAAATTCATGTCAGTCATATTTTGGCCTTACTATTTGTCTTTCAAAGTATTTTCTGATTGGGAGGATACTAAGTCATTATTCTTGAGCAGATGGATGGGATACTCCCTGCATATAGAAAATCCTGAAAACAATCATCATCCACACAGAACAATCTAGCTCAAGGTGCAAAGCCTTCCAATAATTCCTCTCTTTCACATTTGCTGCAATTTTGATTGTTCTGTTAGATTCTAATCCTTTTCTGTCTCAACATTGATACAACAAGGTTGGAAGCGCATGATGATAGGATAATCATTACAAAATGATTTGTTACATGTAAGAAATGCCAAGCAGACCGCGTCAAAATACAATTCTAAGTTAATGGTATGTGTTCTAGTTAGACTTTTATTTTTGTAATATGAATAGAACATGCCTCGCCTAAGCCTTTGCTTCCTAGAAAAAAAACTGATGTATGAGTGAAAAAATTGGATTTGTACAGTTTCTTCTTATTTTTCACCTTACCTCATTTAGGCATTTTTCAATTGGAAGCATCTTGAGGTACGAGAAGAAAACTTGGATCTCACTTATTTTCTTGAACTTATGATGTAATTGTTATTCTTCATGATCAAAGGGGAGGCCACATGTACCCCTTGCATCTTCTCTGATGGTAAACATGCTTTATATTTTTTAAATGTTCAAATCAAGCATATATTTTGTACTTCTCTGATGGCACATGTACCCTTGCATCTTCTCTGATGGTAAACATCCTTTATGGAAACCTATTCTAATTACCTTGGCTATCTCTCATTTATATTAATTAATTTTGTTTCAGGCATGTGCCTCTCTTGAGCCTAATTATCAGCCACCTGTAACTTTTGTGGTGGTTCAGAAATGTCACCACACAAGGTTGTTCGCAAACAACCATGCTGACCATTATTCAGTTGATAAGAGTGGAAACATCTTACCTGGTTACCTGGATCCGTATCTGTTCTGCAGCGTATCCAGCATTCTGATACATTATGCACTGGATATTGTGCACACACCAATATATGCTACTGCATTTGTAGTTTAGAAATCTGCAAAACACCATATAGGATGTATCAATATTTCTTAAAGGTTAGTCCTTCTGAGCTATTTCCAATATTATTTTATTTTTCTTCAGTTTGATGCATAGTTCTGATTGGGCATATGCTTTGCTATATGATGCTTAAACTGATTTCTGACATATATAAATATAATACTATAGTTCACCTGCTGTTGTCAAACGAAAGGTGGCTCAGGGGAGCTAAGTAAAGTATGTAGTGTTTTACCATAATTGCAGGCGATTGTTGGCGAACCAACCATGGCAAGGACTCAGGTGCCTCTGTCAGACTGTGTTTTCTTGTTTTGATTGTCTTGAGACATTCAATTCAATATTTCAGTAATATTAACATTTATTTCCTACTTTGCTATTTTGAAATTCTAAATATGCCCTTTTATTCCTTCAGATTGTGAAGCAGCTATGGGCTTACATTAGAAAAAGTAATCTCCAAGATCTTGCTAACAAGAGGAAGATAATATGCAGTGATGAACTGCGCCTGGTCTTTGAGACAAATTCTACTGACATGTTCAAGATGAATAAGCTGTTAGCAAAACATATTTTACCACTTGAACGTATAAGTCAGTACTTCTTTGTTATTTTTATGTCATTTTCAAACATTTAACAGAGCATTTTGATTATGGATAACATTGTCTATTTTTCTCCCTACAGAAGTTTCATGTCCTGAATCCAAAAGATTCAAGACTACTCCTGTTCCTACTCCTGCTCCTGATGTCTCTTCTGCAACTAACCCTGAAGCTAATCAATCGCCTGTGCTTGTGTCTATGGCACTGGCTAATTTTTTTGGGGCTGGTAAAAGAGAGATGCTTGAATATGAGATTTTAAGGCGTGTATGGGACTACATAAAGGCTAATACTCTGCAGGTTAGTGCAGCCAGTCTGAGACTATTGTTAGTCTTTTTAACCAAACATGACCTCATCTACATCTACATATAAACCTCGATTGTCTTCTCTAAAACTCGTATTCTCATAGGTTTCTTCTGAATTCACGAATTAAATATCTAGATTTTTGAGGCATACATATTTTACCTGATGATACCTTTGTTGCACTTATATGTCATTAGTCGAGTATTGGTATCATGCTGGTATCTGCATTTTACATTTTATTCAGTCAAAGATTGAATATTTCCAACACATCCAGTGAGAGTATTATCCACGTAATTGTAAATATTGGTCATCAATAGGGGGGCATCAACTAGGGGTTTGTGCAACAATTAGGATATGACACTAACTATGGCTGAGTAGGCGTTGGATCAAAAGGAGTATGTAACAGTATAGGGTCAAAGGGAGTATCAATGTGATGGTTGTATGTTAGCACATTTCAATGCAAAGTATCAAAACAAAAAGGTACAAGTGTTAATTAACAAATAAACATCAAATAGAGTCAAGTGTGTGTAATTCTTGTCAAGTGAAGTCTGTTCAATTGCAACAGAAAACTGTGTTATTGTATGTGCAGGATTCTGCAAGCACATAACAAGGAGATACATGGTATACTGAATGAGTGTATCAGAGAGTGTACTGTATTCCTAGATGTTTATATAGAATTTTTGACAAATCTGGACCCTGCAGATGTATGTAAACATGCAGCGCCTGGGAGTGGTGTGCACAGTTCTGCAGATACAGACTGTTGGTAAGGTGTTGTGTATCATCACTGAGAGTGTTGTGTTGGCATACCATGTGTAGTATGTATAAACAACAACAAAATAGAGGTATTTATGCAATTTATTTGAAAATAACAAGCTAATTAAGATCCAGTTTACTAATTATGCAATTTATTAGTGATTCCTGATTTTAACATGTTTCATAATGTTGCGTGCAGGTGTTGCTTGTTGCCGTTATTCAAATCTCTATCATTCGGTTGGATTATAGTTTTGGAATCATGTGTCGAAGAACTAATTTTTGGTGAGACATAGATCCAAGTAGGTGTACTACAAAAGTTGGGTCATCCATGGGTCATCTAGGAGGGGCTTTGATGGTTGCTTGATTCAAAATTGTCAGTTTTACTTCGAATATTAGCTAAACTAGGGTGAATGTTATCATATCCTTTAGTTCTCAATCATTTTAAAGCATTTCAATTTGTATGGAATAATTGTGACTTGTATTAAAGTGTTATCTGATTAAAACTATGAATTTCTGGATGTTTGGAAGAGATGTTTTGGATGTTTAATAATTTTCTTAATTGTTGTGTTTAAGTTCATGTTTTCAGTCGAACTTGAATTTAGAATAGTAAAAAAAGGTATGGATGAAAGTATAATATGTTGTACCTTTCGAATATCATCATTTAATATTAAAAATATGATTGTAGCACAACTTATTATGCGTTTCCATGTCTAGTTTGAAATCACTAGATTTAATTGTGGTTTAAACTAAAAATTGGAATGCAAGAATGAGATTAAAAAAGAAAGAAATCAGAAACGCTAATAAAGTGTTGCAAAACTAACATAAGATTATGCCAAAAGTGTTGCAAATTATATTTAGGAACAACTTTGAAGTGTTTCAAAATGATATTTAGAAACGTTTCAAAGATGTTCCAAAAGAAGTATAGAAACACATTATATAGGTTCCAAAATTAAATTTTGGAACGTCTTATAACCGTTCCAAACTAAATATAGGAACATTTTATAACTGTTCCAAATATTGCAACGCCACTTTTAGGAACGGTTATGATATGTTCCTAAAAATATTAGGCACATATAAAAACTGTTCCTAAATACCCTTTTTGGTGTAGTGTAAATCCAATCAATTTTCCAGATTTATCGTAATCAAAGATTGGGTCAAATCCCAATAATCTGGGACACGTGGCAGGAGAATGAATTAAATTTATTCATTCAGATTCGCAGACATCAGCAGATCATCATCGTGGAGATTTATTCTAATCAGCATTAATTACTGATAGGATTTGGTGCAATCTACACTAAATGGCCCAGATCCATTACATTCAAAATTAATGGCCCGAATTGATCGATCAACAGGCCGCCGCCACTTTGAGGGGCAATCATTGTGAACCATAATGAGGTCCCCCCATTCTTATAAATAGCAGGGTGCCATTCCCTTGCAAGAGAGGCACATATACATACAGAAAGAAGCACTTTTTGAGATCAGAGAGAGCACCAGAATACTTGGAGAGAGAGAGAGAGCGGAGAGAGAGCAAAGAGAGCATTTCTTCAACGCCGAGCAATCTTCTGGAGCCAAGGCTGCATACCGATCGTCCAAGGAGTAAGGCAGAGCGGCCGTCGCCTTCCCGAGCCTCTATCGTCACCCCCCAGAATCTAAAATAAACAATTGTACTTAGACTGCTGTACCTAGGCTTTCGTCCCTAGGCTTTCTTTGTACAAGCGAGTTTGTAACGTGAAGTAAAAGTCCAGTCCTCCGATAATTGTTCTGCTCTTTTATATTTCATGGCAAACACGATGGTGACTCTGCTGGGGACAAACTTCTCCACGGCTGAGGAGTTGGTGACGCAATCGGATGCAGCCAAACTGGGCTCCACGCAACAGAAGATGGTCGTCCGCTTCGACCAACAGGCGTTTGAAGAAATGCTCTCCGAAGGAAGCGCTGGCCCGGTCCAGAAGCGAACCCGCTCAAAGAAAGCTCGCTGCGAGTGGAGGACAAAATTATTTGCTCCTCCCCAAACTCTGGACGGAGTACTCTCTGCTACCCAAGACGGCGAAGGCGACTCTCATACGGCTCCAGTTCGAGCCGTAGAAGACTCTGCTGTCCCCAAGTCCGGCAGAGGAAAGCACTACGATGCTGGACTTGCAGGGACAAAGAGTGATTCTATGCACCCCAAGAAAAACCGAACACTCCTGTGGCCAAATCCGCCAACCACATACAGGGGGTTCATACGGGTGAATCTGCCAGCCGTATGAAGAAAGTCTATGCGGCTGAGACTCCCAGCCGCATGAAGAAAACCTATGCGGCTACGTCTGCCAACCGCATGAAAATTGTTGATGACAGCCGCATGACACCTACCCCACGTGGCTCTGTCTTCGATCGCCTCTCCTATGATCATGATCTCTTGTGCTCCCAAGAAGATATGTCTGACTCTCTCCAGCATCACCTAGACTCTTCCTACTATGTGCCCTTACACACTAGAGCGAAGAAGTCTAGGACAGTGCGAGCTTGGCAAGCTCGGTCCGCTGATCCTACCTCTGACCATCCGAGCGTCTCACATACCGTTATACGGGCCTCTGATGGGAAGTTGTACAGAACCACTCGAGTCCAGCCCCCGACGGCAAATGGACAGAGAGGTTCCCAAAAGTCTCCCAAAATCCAGGAAGCAAACATGGTCGATCCGGACCCATCTGACTTGCGTGAGGCCATCCTCCATAAACACAAAGAAAGAGAAGGAGCATCGGGGTGCAAAGAGTCCTCCCACGGACGGTACTGTACCCAAGTCATCGTCAACTGCTGTTGCAATAACACGACGATACGAGAAGACCGGCAGTCCGTCTTCCAAAGACTGCAACAACCATGTTCAGAGGATGAAGCATTTCCCGTCGTCTCCTGCAACTCTGCTCAGAAAGTCCCCGCCGATGGGAGAGGAAAGAAGACAAATGTTCCCAGCCCGAAGATTTCAACCACTATGACTAAGAGACTATCGTCTAAACGGGTGCCCATCACTGGAGTTTTTCAAGGTACCCGTTCTAAGACGAAATCTGTTACAGTGGGAGATTCGTCGTCCGCACCACTGGAGGTTGCTAGGACTGGGGGTAGCACTCCTCCCAACCTCCACGATAATCAGGTGTTCCAAGAAGACGAGCCGGGGGAAACAACTCTCCCATCAGATGCAGCAAACCCCGACGTCCCCGAGGACGTCCACAACTCCCAAGATGAGACGAACTCGAAAACTGGGGGTACTGTTCCTTCTGAGTCTGAATCAGAAGAAGAAATTCCTACATATCCCGATGACTTTTCACTACAGGGGTATGATTCGGAGGGCGCTTCCTCCACCATTCCGTCCGTCTCTCCTCATGTAAAGACGGTGTTCATGACGGACAGCAGCCAAGGTGGTTCCAGTGATCGCCAGCGCATCGACACTCTTGAGGCCATATTACACGCCTTGGTCAAGTCTGTAGACGAGATCAAAGCGGCCCTTCCAACTCTGCAAGGAGGGACGCCTGGCCAAACAAGCACGGGTCTCGCGGTCAATGTAGACTCGAACTCAGAGGCACCGAACCCGGGCAACAATCCTTCTAAAGTAACGGCCCCCACCGCTGTAGATGAGGCCCGAGAAGCGAGAAGAGAGGTCCAGGAGCTTCGAGCCATGTTTCACGCTCGAAAAACCTCTCAAGACCTCAGAATACGGCAACCATACCCCGCAGCATGGAGGGATGTCCCCTTCCCACCGAGATATAAGCCGTTCAATATCAATCCTTATGATGGCAAGACCTCCGCAAGTCGATACATCACTTACTTCGAGGTCACCACCGACCATTTGCCCCATGATGATGCCATCCTTACACAATTATTCATCGAAACATTGGAAGGAGTCGCCTTCGACTGGTATCGCAACCTGCCAGACAACTGCATCCACTCTTTCGCCAGCTTCAAGCACATATTCTTGGAGAGATTCTACGAAGTAGGACAGGACATCACAATGTCCACCCTCATGGACGTCGTCCAAGGGGAGAAAGAGCTGACAAGAAACTATATTGAGCGGTTCCGCCAAACCGCCATGAAGCTGCCGTCCAGTAATCCGGATTCCTCTTTAATTGAAATTTGTCAAAAGAGACTGCTTCCGACAATCAGCCTCTGGATGGGTGAAAGTTAATTCAAGGACTGGAAGACATTTATTATCAGTGCCACTAGCGCCGAAGAACGGTTAAAGAAGGCTCGCCAATTGGGATTACACATCTCAGAGGGAGAGGACAAGATCAAACGCCCAAAACAACAACGGCAAGTTCCTCAAGAAGTACTATGTCTAAACGACACCTTCCAACTATCTCTCGGATTGTGAGTCATATACCCGCAGGTATCGCTGAACTTACACTTCGACTTCAAATCTCTCGGACTGTGAGTCATGTACCCCCTGGTACCGCTGAACTCACATCCTGACTACAAATTTCTAAGATTGGTGAGTTACGTACCCGCTGATACCGCTGAACTTATGTTTCGCCTACAAATCTGCCAAGGTGATGAGTTACGTACCCGTTGGTACCGCTGAACTCGCGTCCTGACTACAAATATGCCAAAGTGATGAGTCATGTACTCTCTCGTACCGCTGAACTCACATCCCAATGACAAATTTCCAAGATAATGAGTTATGTACCCCGGTACCTCTGAACTCACATCCACAACATTCTAGATCCTCGAGTCATGTACCCGCTGATACCGCTGAACTCATATCCACAATATTCCAGATCATTGAGTCATGTACCCGCTGGTGCCGCTGAACTCACATTTCCAAATTTCAGATTATCGAGTTATGTACCCGCAGGTGCCTCTGAACTCACATTCCGGTCACTCTTTCAGATAGTAAGTCATGTATGACCATACCTCTGAACTTTTTTTCCTGAAAGAGATCCTCCCTCATGATCTACTATCCGTACTCCCAGTGCACAAAAAGGGTAACAGATCCACAAATTTCCAAAACGGCCATGTCCTCATTACCTCTGAGTCGTTTCACTTCCGCCAAAAACAAATCACCCCTTTACATAGAACTTCCATGTCCTCATTACCTCTGAGTCGTTCTATGTACCCTCCTTCATTGAGCCCACTCCTGCCATGTCCTTATTACCTCTGAGTGGGAAGGCTCCGTCGAAGAAACCTTCATATTTGCCATGTCCTCATTACCTCTGAGTAAATACGTTGGTCCTTTCTCGACTTATTATTTGTACCAAAAAACAAAAACCCCAGGGTACGCCAAGGATAATAGGTCCACAAATATCCTTCATTGAGGCCACTCCTGCCATGTCCTCATTACCTCTGAGTGGGAAGGCTCCGTCGAAGAAACCTTCATACTTGCCATGTCCTCATTACCTCTGAGTAAGTATGATGATTCCCTCGACTTATTATCTGTACCACAAAATAAAAACCCCCAGGGTACGCCAAGGATAATAGGTCCACAAATATTCTCTGTTGAGTCCACTTCTACCATGTCCTCATTACCTCTGAGTAGGAAAACTCCACGGTAAAACCTCCGTACTTGCCATGTCCTCATTACCTCTGAGTAAGTATGTTGGTTCTCTCTCGTCTTATTATCCGTACCCTAAACCAGGGTACGCCAAGGGTAATAGGTCCACAAATGCCCTCTGTTGACCACAAATGTCCTCTGTTGACGACAAAATGTCCTCTGTTGACCACAAATATCCTCTGTAGAGTCCACTCCTGCCATGTCCTTCTTACCTCTGAGTAGGAAGACTCTACGGCAAAACCCTCGTACTTCCCATGTCCTCATAACCTCTGAGTAAGTATGTCGGTTCCCCTTCATCCTATTATCCGTATCCTAAGTCGGGGTACGCCAAGGATAATAGGCCCACAAATGTCCTTTGCTAAGTCTCTTAGTACAGGCCCACCATTCCTCATCATGCCCCGGGAGCCCAGCTGCTCCATGGCATAACATATCCCGATATTTAGAACGTCCACGACCACCTTGCCGTGGAACTGTTCCAAGTATCCCCAGTCAAACTTGTTACCTGTACCTAAAACCAAGGTATGCCATGGGTAACAGGTCCACAAGCAAGTCCCCCATGCGGGGCACAAATCACCACAATACCACAGGCACAAATAAGCAATACAAATGAAGGGTAGAAAGGAAAGTACTCTTTATTTGAAGGACGAAAAAAGCATTACATGTTTTGGGACCACGTCCCTCTCAAAAAAAAGAAAAAAAAGGAACAAAAGAAGAAAAAGCCGATTATAGTTCGACGTTACACAACTCTAAGAGGCGGTTTCTCACTAAGACAGTCCCCCGCTCAACCTTCTTGCCCTTCGCAGCAGCAGAGGCGACCTTGGAGGATTTGGGGGCCATGACCGACGATTGGAGAAAGAAAATGAGGGAAGAAAAGCGAGACAGCAATAGTTGGAACGAAAGAGGAAGTAAAGAAATCCCTCCGACTGAACCCATCCTTATTTATAAACAAGAGCAAGACGTTTCGATTCCCGTGCGTACCCGAAGACCGACCCTACGGTTACCGAGGCAAGCCGCCTAAAATAAAGGCCAAACCCCTGGGATCCCGCACCAAAAAGTGGCCTTTAAAGCTGACAGCAAATCAATAGCATTTTAATGCAAAAGATTGCCATACGTGGCAATAATGACGTGGCAAAAGCTATGCGGTTGAGACGCCCCTACGGCTCGAAAGTCTCTGCTACTAAGCCGGCCATGCGGCTGAAAGTTTATGCGGCTGAAGTTTTCATACGGCCAAGACATCTATGCGGCTAGGACTTCATATGCGGCTAGAAGGGCTTGCACACAGCCATGCTTCTTATTCAAGTTATTTTAATTTTGCAAATTGAAAACTTTGAAGGGGGTCTTGTAGAAGCATGAAAAATAATGAAGAAAGATCCATGCGGCTCAGATAGCCCATGCGGCTCAAAGATTCATGCGGCACAAGGGACTATGCGGCTCAAGACGTCCCATGCGGCTCAGAAGAGAAGACACGTGGCTTGCAAACAGTTCTTCCTTCCGCCCTATACTGCATTAATAGCTTTGACGGCTGACCGCTCTGATGAAACGACAGGCCTGACACAAAGAGACAATTATGACTCTGTCATGATGATAGAATCCTGGGAAATCAAAGAAAATCTCTGGTACGACCCCCCGAGATCCAGAAAATGCCACGCAGCTGAGACACGTGGACAGCCATATGCGGCTCGAGCGGAGACCCCCCTATGTGGCTCAAGCTGAAGTTGTCCTATGCGACCCAGATCGAGATAGTCCTATGCGGCTCAAGCAGACGCAGTCCTATGCGGCTCACAGGGATCAGCCCCATGCGGCTCACGAGGATCACCTCCATGCGGCTCACTACCCATTGTATGGTCCAGATTATCATGTGGTTCGAAGATTTGGGGTCCACTCCCCAAGCTGCCCTGACACGGGCCAGGTTTATGCGGCTCACACTTTATGCGGCCCAATCCTTATGCGACTCAGTAACTCCCAGGACACATGTCATAAATCCAATCAATTTCCCAGATTTACCGTAATCAAAGATTGGGTCAAACCCCAATAATCTGGGACACGTGGCAGGAGAATGAATTAAATTTATTCATTCAGATTCGCAGACATCAGCAGATCATCATCGTGGAGATTTATTCTAATCAGCATTAATTACTGATAGGATTTGGTGCAATCTACACTAAATGGCCCAGATCCATTACACTCAAAATTAATGGCCCGGATTGATCGATCAACAGGCCGCCGCCACTTTAAGGGGCAATCATTGTGAACCCTAATGAAGTCCTCCCATTCTTATAAATAGCAGGGTGCCATTCCCTTGCAAGAGAGGTATAGATACATACAGAAAGGAGCACTTTTCGAGATCAAAGAGCACCAGAATACTTGGAGAGAGAGTGCGGAGAGAGAGCAAAGAGAGCATTTTTTCAATGCCGAGCAATCTTCTGGAGCCAAGGCTGCATACCGATCGTCCAAGGAGTAAGGCAGAGCGGTCGTCGCTTTCCCGAGCCTCTATCGTCACCCTCCAGAATCTAAAATAAACAATTGTACTTAGACTGATGTACCTAGGCTTTCGTCCCTAGGCTTTCTTTGTACAAGCGAGTTTGAAACGTGAAGTAAAAGTCCAGTCCTCCGATAATTGTTCTGCTCTTTTATATTTCATGGCAAACACCTGTATGCCATCCTTTTTAATCGTATGATTTAGGTAAGTTCTGAGACCATAATTGTTGGAGACGAGACTCTAGAAAAAGTACGACCATCTTAATTTCGAGAACAAAATTCTTCTAAGGAGGGTAGACTTGTAACACCCACTTTTCTAAAATGAGGATAATTTTGAACTTTTATAATGTTGATTAATCGATAATAAGATTTAACTCATGTTATAATTTTTGGTAATTTTTTAATCAATTTAAAACTATTTAAAATATTGAATTATGATTTTGATGGTTAACTAGTTAATTTCTAGTTTTGCTAAGCTTAGAGACTAACCATGGGGACCTAACCATGTGATTAAAATGACTATTTACAACTTTTTAGGCTAAGGGTATTTTGGTCATTTTGTGACTTTTAAATTATTTAGGATTTTGATTAATTGGTGAATTTTAGATTATTTTAATAATATTTAAATTGATGTATTATGATTTTGTTCATTGTTCATATTTTAATATTTTGGGAAAATTTTATATTTTTAATATTGTTTTTATTGGATTTGTTTAGTCGGGTTTGAGTTTCGTCTCGTTCCGACTTGTATTGTGACCCGGATAGCTTGAACTCTAGATGGAACCCAATATTAAGTTAAGCATGGCTCACAAAACCCAACATTAAGTTAGTTAATTAAACTAATTTTTATCATGTTAGAATGGTTAAGTTAGAGACTCAAAACTAGATCATTTTGACCCCAAACTTGAACCTAGTCTAGACTTAACCATATGAGACTAGAGAGGGTCAATTAGGACATTTCCCATTAGTCCTAATGGACTCTTTATGGCAGCCACCTTTAGGAGAGAATGATTCATTTTATTCATTACAATCTTGCCTCTTTTATTTTCCTTTTGTTCTTCCCCAATTTTAGAGAGCCTTCCCATTGATTTGATCTCCAAATCAAATTATTCCTTCACCAAACCTTCCCTCAATCATTCCCATTCTCCAAGGGATGGGTGCTACCAAGGATTGGAAGATGAGTGCAAGGAGGAGTGTCCACTTTGAGGGATCTTCGTATCGGAGCCGTGTCCTAAAGGATTTCATTGGGATTCCACTCCCAATAGGTAAAACCTATTCTCTAAATCGATTTTCTTTGCATATAAATTAGTTTTGAATCCGTAGGATCCATCCTCATGCATGTGTCCCATTTAGATTCAAATTTGAGGCCATTTGGAGCTCTCTTGGGGATTTTAGATATGTGTCTTGTGTCCTACTTGATAGATCCCAAATTAGGACACCCCATGTGTATGTATGTATGATAATAGTTTAAATAGATATTTAAATTCAGTTTTATAATGGTTAAAGAGTGGATTGATCTTAGTTAGGATGGTTAGAATGAGTTTTATTTGGATACCTATGTTTGTATCCAAGTATCTTGGCCTATATGTGTTCTTTTGTCAAATCCGTCATAATTTTCATCCACGTTTTTATTAACCAAAGCAACTTAGAAATGTCATAACTTTTAGCTTAGAACTCCGATTTATCTCCCGTTTTTTTAAAAGAACCATATCGAAGTTATCTTTCCAAATATATATTTTAATAAGCCAAATTCTTTCTGTAACTTTCTGTAGAATTATTTTAGTGTCAGCTGTACGAAAGACGAACGTGTTTCGATATTTTTGCGATTCCGGGAGCTTCCGGACACGAAAATGCGATCCGTTTAAAGTTTTGGAAAGCTAACACAAAGGGCTACGACATACTTTAATCCTAGATTTTAGTGAATGCCCAATTGGTACAGTATTAATTTTAAGTAGAAGAGTGACTATACGATATATGCATTTTGTGTAACCTATGAGCCTATGTAGTATGGATATTAAATGAATATAGAGTATGTAATGCATGATATGTTAGATGAATGAAATGATATATATGATATATATATTCTCTTTACATTAATGTATATATATGGTTGAATGCAAGCATATAGGAATGCAATTAATATAATGCATATAAGCAATACATGAATGAAAGAATGATATACAATGTATGCATGAAAGTATATAATGAATGCTAGATATGAATGCAAGATATATATGTAATGATAGATATGAATGCATAATGTATAAATATTGTAATGCAATATATAATGATAACATGTATGGTAATGTAGAGTATATGATGCGAGCATGAATGAATGGAGGAAATACATGTATATAGGTAATATAGAATGTAATATATGAATGCAAGCATGCAAGATAATGTATTGTATCCATATATGATGTATTCAACTTAAAGATAATGTAATATATGAAAGGAATAAATGATAATATATAACATGATATGTAAGGTAATGCAAGGTATGAAATATATGATGTGTGCATATTTGTATGTCTCTATGTTAATGTATGAAATGATATGAATATAAAATGTATGCATATGTATAAAACATGTAGGTAATGCATAGATGCATGAATGAAATGAATGTTTGCAATATGTTAATATAAATACAAGTATCTAATATGCATGAATGTAAGTATAATATAATACAAGTATACATGTATGTATCATGTAAATGTAATATACATGATATGTATGTATGCATGTATACAAGGTAAGTATGTATGTATGTATTTTTATAAACTGAGTTAACCTATAACCTTTTACACACATGCATTCATACACCCTTTGACATCATGTATCCCATGCACTACAACAGAAATACCTTTTAATGACGGCTAAAAACCTTCATTAATGACAAACCATGACCCTTTTTATTTTCAAAGAAAGCGTGATGAAAACGGGTGTTATAAATGTTTTTTAAAAGCGTCATAAATAAAAACGTCATGAATATGATGAGTTTCTGCTACACTTATTTTCAGCGTAGTTTGAAAGCGTTATGAATAGATAATCTGTATAGACTCAATTCAGCACATTTATAACGCTCAATTCTTCTCATTTATATATTACTTTCCAAAAAAATTATATATCAATGCTCAATGTTGCTCAATTCAATTTCAAAACATTCATTTTGAACCATATTCACAAGAAAACATCTAAATGTTATAGAGTACCATTTAATATATTTATAAATATATACATAATATATATTGCACTCAATTGCTGAATGCATCAGATCTTATTGAACTTCTTCACAGAATACAACATCATGATAAGTGTTCTGCCCCCAGCCACCTTAGAATGAAAGCCGAATCAGCAATGAAAAAGGATAAAATTCCCCAGCTACTGAACACATCAGAACACAGGAGACAGAATTGGTCACGGTCATTCTATGTTTTGCAGCATTTGCAAGAACAGATCCACTAGAACACCATATAGTTGCAGTTTCTTGGCTTGTTGGGGTTCCAACCTGTTGGTTTTTAACCAGATTCCATTGAAGAGTCCCTCTACGGCCTGCAGCATGTGAAGCAGAGATATCAGAAATCATACACAGCAGACAAAACATATTAAAACAACACTATTGGGGCCCCCATGGGCAATCAAACCTGAAACTCCTGCAAAATAACTCAGAATTTCAGTATTAGATATAATATTTGGTAACACTAAAAATGGAAATAAAACTTCTCCCTCTACCTGCAATTACTAAAGAATAACTTGTAAGGTAACAAAACTAGAAAAACAAACCATAGTTAGGTTTTAAGAGAACCATGGAAACCTGCACAACTAATAGATGTGTTGTTTACGATATATACACATATTATTGAAAATAAGAACTTTCAATGGAAAAGAATTAATGACATAATCATTAAGCAATGAAATTAGTTTTTCAGCCAATAGTAAGACTTCAAAGCAACCAACGGAAAGATGCATACAAGCATGTTAAGGATCAAGCAAATGCATTGACAAGCATCAAAAACAATACAATATAAATGAACTAGCACTGGAGAGCAACCAACAAACAATTCCAGGTAAGGTACACAAGAAGGAAATGCCTTTGTAAATATGTATGTTGATCTGAGATAATTCAAGCAGTAGAAGGGATTTTCATATCCCTACTTTAATTCTTGGCACTGAGATAATTCAAGCAGTAGAAGGGATTTTCATATCCCAATTAACAAAAATACACAAACTGGAATGGTTGCCACATTGTTGATACGCCTCCACTTAGGAATGCAAAGCCTATAAAAAAGAAAATGGATCAAAGAAGGCTGATGCCTCGATCTATACTGCAAATAGACAATACATTATGTATGCAACAAGTCTACTCTCAAGGTTTATGCAAAGCCCGAGCCAAATCCACTATAATGAAGCAAGAAAGGAAACCCATATATCGATCTAAAGGGAACACTGGAGTATGGGATCTGATATAAGACAAATCCTGACTCGAGGCTGACTGTATAAACTGACAGTAATTGGGGTTGGATCAACAGATGACAAAGACTACATTTGACTACGCATTCACTCTTGGGCCAGGTGTCTATTCATGGTAATCAAAGGAACAATTTGTAATAGCATTATCCCATGTTGATGCATGAATACATTGGCGCATCAATAGAAGCATGACAAGCAATATGGCTTTAGAAGACTATTGAAAGATAAGGTAGTCAAGAAAGGAACTACTCTAATCTTTTACAATAACAAATCACCAAAAACAATACTAAATAATCTCGCATATTCCATGACAGTACAAAAGCATAGTACCACTTTCTAAAATAATTAGTAGTTGGGGAAGGAAAAGTCAAGCTCCAGTACTGCAAAACTTGAGAACAGATCAACATACATATTTACAAAGGCATTTCCGCTAGCAAAGTTGGAACTACTGCGAGCAATGCTTGAAGTATCAGGAAAGAGCATCAAAGAACAAACAATTCCAATAACTGCTGCCTACAGAGAGCTCACAAGAAGGAAGAAAAAACACCTACTAAAGAACTAAAGGGAAGCTGCCTACAGAGAGGATCACCGATGTCCGCGGTCTTCTGGTTTCAATTTGTGATAATGTACCTTCTTTATAAGGACATAGAAGCAATATATTTCCAACAGTCGAATAACTAAAAAAAAATGAATTGCTATCTTCTGGTTTTGATTTGTGATAATGTCTCTATCTTTATGACACCAAAAAAACATAATCAACATGATACATGAGTTGCAAAATATTTATTAGGTGAATCATGAAGTCGTAGGGCAAAAAAAAACCTTCAATCAAAAGCATATATGTGAAATGAGATCGTGAAATCTAATCATGCATCATCGGTTTAAATAAGAAGTGAAGACAAAAACATATGAAGTCACAATGAACGAGCCATGGCAAAGGCAAAACCCAGTACATTCACTCAAAACATCTCTTTGAAGTAAGAAGAAAGTAGTGGATACCTTCCAATAGATGGAAACATTTTTCCCTTAGGCACAAGGAATCAGTCTCGGGCAATAACATAGGATTCCAGCATTCTTTCATTGACCAACAGGGTACCTGTAAACGTATGATATCACATTAATAAGGGATATACATTGAAGGGGAAAAAATGATTATCCATGATAACATCCATTAGCTTATAACCATATAAGAGAAATATATACAAGAAAAAAAGGCATTGTGTTAGTCTTACTGTTGTGAATTCGCGGGAGCAGTTGGTGTGTTGAGAGTAGCAGAGTACCGAAATCCTCAAAAGCAGTTGGAAAGGAAGTAAAATGGTAGTTACTAACTTGTACAAAGCTTTCTCCCACTTTTAGTCTACATCATCATGGTATTAGTACCATGCAAAGTTACACTAACGAATGAGAAGCCAGGCAGTATGCAAACCTATTGCTTGACCAGTAAGTAGGGGATGCAAGCGATCCGAAATGACACAATACAAGCCAGGTCTGATTCTAGACATAGTAGGCAATTAAAAGTATATTTCTTCCTCCTCTTCGATCAGTTTCTCCTTCTCTTTTGAGGAAAGCAACCAACAAACTCAAAGAAGCTACCTACGAGGCAGAAGATGTGCTCGACATGTACGAATATCAGCGCCTCAAAGAAGCTAGAGTCAAATTTTGGTGCGCTGTAATGTATGTTGGCATGTCCGCATCGTATCCAATAAGTTTATGACACAGAAAATCAACTTTTTGGAGTGTCCGACTAGCAAACCCTTTTCAAACGAATCTATTCCTTTCAATAGCGAAAAAGGCGTATTTTTCTTGGACAAAAACTGAAAAAATTCAAGAAACCCTGGAATGATCGAGAGTTGGGGGGGCACGAACCTGCGTTTCTGGATGGAGTTGCAGATGAACTCGTTGAGCTGGACGATGGAGCCCTTCTGGAGGGCCCCGCTCTGGACGATGTGGTTCATCTGCGTGGCCAGCATCGCCTGCTGCTGGTGGACGCCGTTGAAGAGAACCATACGGAACCTCTCCGTCTTGGTCTGCGCGGTGTTCACCAGCCGGACCTCCATCACCTGCAGCACCGGCTTCAGGTCCTCCGACGACCCCTCCGATATGGTCGAGATCGCACCTCGGCTAAGATCCATCGATCAGAAACCCTAACCTAACTCTTGAGGAAATTGGGGGAGAAGAGGTTTGGAGAGATGCTGCTCGTTAGAAAATGGATGAGAAATGAATTTTCTCTCTCCCACTGAGCTTTTATACAGTGAAAAAATTACAAGTTTGCCACCGCTCTAAAGTATTAATGACGTTTTCTTTTATAAACGTTATAAAAAGCCCAGAATTAGTCCAAACCGTCATAGAAAAAAGGTATTTTTCAACTTGATAACGCTTATGTATCAGCCGCCATTAAAACTCCTTGTCGAGCGTCATTAAAATGGTTTTTTGTTGTAGTGATGTCACATATACCTATCTATCACTAAATTTTATAACATTAACACATATCCTTTCACACACATGCCAAACACACACATACTCACTTACTCTTTTACCTCTCTTTCTCTCTCTATATATATATGTATGTGCCTATATATAGCTTTCCTATATATATCTATGTATATAAATATGTGAATAGTGATATATATATATATATATATATATATATATATATATATATATATATATATATATATATATATATATATATATATATATGGGATGTACATATAGGTAGCCTATATATTATGAGTGTACTACAATATATTAGATATATATATTGTTATATGTATATGTGTTTATGGTTTGGCTTAGGCATGATATAGCCTATAGCCTAGGGCTCTTAGCCTATGGTGTGTCTGTTTGCCTAGTGAGAGTTTAGTTAGACTTGTTTAGTCTTGATTAGGCCTAGAATAGACTAGTTAGACTAGTATAGACTTGTTTGGTTTAGGTTTGACCTAGTTGACCTAGTTTGACTAGTCTAGTTGACCAGAGTTGACCAGAGTTGACTTTTTAACCAAAAGTCAACTGTAAGTCAACCCTTGACCCAAATTAACCTAGTTTGACTTGGATTGATTTCCTGTGACCTTGTTTGACCTTGGTTGTCCTAGTGTGACCCAGTTTGATCCAGTATGACCTAGTATGACTCAGTTTGACCTAGATTGACCTAGATTCATTTAGAATGCATTGAATTGTATCTTATTATCATTTTAGACTCATAGTGACTTGTACTGTTCTATAGGAGACAGACACCACTCCTCGGACAGTATATTCTCTTCAGACACTCAGGATATCAGGCGAGTACATTCTCTGACCGTTTCATACTTGTCTGGATTTACATTCTTGCTCTAAATTACTGTACTTGATGCTGACACGATTGTTATCACAGATTGGTACTATATGGATCTTCTTTTGAGATGTTATCCTCTTGTATTCACTAAATACATATTATGATGTACGTTTTACTTACATATTGTATTTATTGAATACCCTTATCTTTGTATACTCATTATGCATATTGTACTCTCATTATCACACGAGCCCCAGGGATAGACCATTGTACAACTATTGTATAACATTGTACATCTATTGTATAACATTGTACATCTATTGTATAATATTGTACATCTATTGTATAACATTGTACACTATTGTATAAGATAACGTAACTGGAGTGGATCCTTGTGTATTGATTGGGGAGGGAGAGTAAAATTGGTTATGTACTCAAATTCTATTGTACAACATTGTATAACTATTGTATATGTTTATTGTACACCCACGTACAATAGAGTTACCATTGCATTGTCCTAGACCGTTTACATAACCATATTGTACTCTAAATCACAGTTGGCTTACAGTTCTTACTTATCATATATAGATATTTCCTGTTATCAAATCTCTACTATTTCTCATATACATTCTTCTTTCAGCGTTTCATGTACCTTACTCTATTGCATGCTTTATATTTCCTAACTTGATATGAACTGCATGAGATGTATTGTGCTCGCTCCTGTCCTGACTGGACCTGTTGATAAATTTTACATATAGCCTGGAGGTTGCCTGCTAGCCTAGAGGAGACACAGTAGAGGTTGTATAGATAACTAGGGTTTTGCTTATAGCTTATTTTTAGTTGTCTTGAGTTGTATTTATGGATTACTGTATTTGAGCTTTGAGATGTATTTCTGGGTTTGTGTATCTTAGACACTTAGACTTCTATCTGCTGTATCTCTTTTGGATTTCATATTTTATCTATCTTCCATTATGCTCTACCTTAGATGTGATTGAGTTTACATTCTGCTATGTCACCCCCATTTGGAGAGTGTAAACTATTTAGCATTATATTGTTAGATGTTGTGACCTAGGACAGCGTTCTACCGCCGACACTGCGACGTAGGCTGGACGTACCCACTTCTCGTGCCCTTACTCTAGGGTGCGAATCGTGACATGCTACTATCTTATATGCGCGATCATTGATGTTACACACCACGTGGGACTATCTCAACGGCATTTCGGTCCGTTCAGTCTAAGTTGTAAGCCTGACTGACGGTCCCGCAATGCATCAGTACCGAAGCACGATTATTCATTCCCCCTAGGTCGATATGATTCCGATGCCCCGAATACCGATTCGAGGAAAATCAACTTGTGTACAAGCTGTCCATGACCATGTCAATGCGTGAACAATTTAATATATGCAAAGAGTTTTATATAACGCAGACAGTATTGAACGACATTATTATTTCTTCCAACTCATGCACCGATTCATTTTCTCCAAGCCGTATTCCCGATTTAGCGTCCAGTGGGCACCAAATTGTCCGAGACATCATAACCCACAATCGACGTTTTATATTATTTTGCAGCACGTGAAATAGTCTATCTTTTTACTAGAACCTTAAACTTTCTCGTTTATGTGAGAAACTTGTATTTTTCAGAGTAGATTACTCTAAATCGATACGTTTTTCCCGAGTTCTTGACCTTAGTGGTTTGGCATGCATTTAACTTGGCATCGTCGATTTGAATGAATTCGAGGCAAAGGAAATTTCGTTTGTGGGACAGAATAGAAAAGAAGGGGCCGAATCACCCACCGAGTTCTTTGATCGTGCCGACTGTCGAAGCACTTCGCAACGTTCAAGCTTTAGTTACGCGAGCTCCTGCAATGGCACCAACACTTTGTTAGGATTCCTTCTCTTTTCCTTACTTTGAAATTCGTAAATTGCATTCAGAAAACGACGCGAAAGTACTTCCTCAAAACCAAACGGCAAAAGCTCTAAGAAAACCATACAGCGGTCCGGTCCCGTCGAAGGGATTCTTATATAGAGCTCACTCGCCGAGATGCAGTCCGCTGCATCTAGGATTTATTCCAGCAGAAGTCGTTCCATTAGTTGGATCGATTCTCGTAACATCCGTCCAAATCGATTTGATCGATGCCGCAAGGTGTTATCGTTTACCAAGCTCAGCGATCGAGTCAGATGGCCATCTAAGTTTTCGACCGATCTGACTCGGTGCAAGCATATTATGAAGTTCGTCGCCTATTGAAGCGGGGCACTACAATATGAGCAGGTAGCAGCCGCCTCCAATATATTCCAAAGTCCAAAGAAGAGTAAGCCTATCCAAATCGTAAGATCTCTCATCTCTATATAGATTAGTAATAAGTTGGACCGGATAGTTGGACCAGATATCATGTAAACCTAATTTTATATTGTTACTAACTGTGTTCGGTTTGGTTCGGTTTAAGCGATTTTTGGAATGACTAAACCGTAAATCGAACCAAATCGGTCGATTTTTTAAAAGGTCCAGTCGAACCAATCCGACCAGACCATCGGTTCGGTTAAAAATCGACCGATTTGGTTCGATTTGGTTCGATTTGATCGATTTGGTTCAAATATGCACACCCCTAGCGAAGAGTGTTTATTTGTATGTAAATTTTCTATATAAAACTCTACCAACTAGGATAGAAATTCACATAAAGTACAATAACACGAAGAATAGAAACCCACTTTTAGAAATCCCGATTGGAGATGTCCTAATGTTTACTTACATTGGGTGGAAGAGATGTGTGACAAATCATATGGACAAGGATGGATACTATGGGCAGAATGAGGTGCCACGGTCCTCCAATTTTTTTTTAAAATATCAATTACTATATAAAAGAAATTATGTACTTTTAAATTATATATAGAAAAATGTCAATGTACCCTTCTCTACCATAGAATTCGGCCTTCGGGGTCAACGCGACGGCTTCTATGAGGAAGGCGGCGCAAAGGAGGCTCAAGGCTTGTTAAGGAAGACGGCAAGGGCCCCTAAAGGGGGGAAAACGAAAGGCGTTTTCTGGTCCCCCATTCGTCGGGGAGTGCTTGTGTGTGTGTGTGTGTGGGGGGGGGGGGGGGGGGGGGGGGGGGGTTTGCCACGACGAAACAAGGGAATGAAAGGTCGCTTTGCGTTGGATGCTCTTGACCCTCCCCACAATGATGGCTCTGTTGTCTTGGGGAGCGTTGAAGCTTGCTTCTTCTCCAGAGTAAGATAGTTTCAGTTGTTGTAGTGCCCAGGACATTTAAATGAGCGGTATGAGTTTGAAACTCATTTCTCCTAAGTATTTTAAATACAATTTCGTTTCATTAATTTTTCTAATTCTAATGAAGGAGAAATTACCAACCATGTTAGAAGCTTGCTTCTTCTCCAGAGTTAGATAGTTTCAGTTGTCGTAGTGCCCATGACATTTAAATGAGCGGTATGAGTTTGAAACTCATTTCTCCTAAGTATTTTAAATACAATTTGGTTTCATTAATTTTTCTAATTCTAATGAAGGAGAAATTACCAACCATGTTAGAAGGGTTAGGATTATTTTTGCCATTTGATACTTTTTGCCAACTTTGTTAGGTATAAATTGTCTAATTATAGTTGAGTTATTTATTGTATAATAGTAGGGTATCAATTAGAACATTTTAAATGTTGTAGGACATTCAGATGATTTTTTTTTTAATTTCATTGTAATACATCTTAATTTATTGTAATACCACAAATCCATCCTTAATTAATTTGTCAATCAATTTTTAATATCAAAATGATGAAAGGATAACTTTTAATGAATATTAAATTGTCAATCCATTCCATGATCTGCTTTAACTGTTTAACTAACGCTCCTAGCTGGATTTGTGCATCTCGCATAGAAAATCAAGCTGGATATCAAACAATGGGACATAGAGCACAATATAAGCGTTACCGATCAAAATTTCATTGAATATAATGAAAGAATCATACCAACTGTAGAAATATATATATTTAACATACTAATCCCTGCAAATATAAACTAAACCATAGTGGTAGAACAAGAAGACGTCGAAGGATCGAACAGCGCCGGAACCAGATACCTCCTCCCGTGGGCCCCGTTCACATTGTAGCTGGCCCCACTTGCGGGGTCCACCAGCAGCTCCCCGGCGTATCCGGGATAGGCCCCCTTCCCGTAGATCCCCGGACACGCCGACGCCGCCTCCAACGGAGCCTCCTTCGCCCCCTGGAAGAATCCGTTCCCGAACGGATTCGTAGCCGTCCCGGCCAAGAGCCCCGCCAGGTTCACCACCATCCCGTCGGCCCCAACGTCGCCGTTGGGCGCCACCAGCGCCGGGGACTGCGGCCCGTAGATCGGCTGGTGGAACGGCCACGCGCACTGGCCCGGACACTGGCTCGCCGAGTTCCCGACCCAGACGTACGCGAACCGGCCGGACCTGGACCGGGGGGACGAGCCGTGGGTCCCACAGCGGCTCATGCAGAAGCCCTCCACCGCGACGTCGTCGGAGGTGAGGACGACGTTGATGGCGTAGCTCGGGGCTCCTTTCGACGCCAGCTTGGCGATGTCGGAGTCGCTGAGGGACTTTCCGAGGGAGTAGGAGTCGTCGAGGATTTGATTGCCGAGGCTGAGCTTGGGCATTCTCGTCCTCGACTGAGAGTAGTACTTCTCCATTGTTGCCCACCAGACGGAGACGGAGGGCTGGTTCTGGCCGGCGGATTTCTTGGAGGTGGAGGAGAGGGAGGAGACGAAGTCGGAGACGATGGAGCGTTGGGAGGCGGTGAACTTACCGTACCAAATGAGGTTGACGGAGATGGGCCCGGTGAGCAGAACGCCGTTATGGTACTTGAGCGCCGGCTGCTGCTCCTCCACCAGCGCGGTGAGCTTCCTCCCTTCAACGGAGCGTTGGAAGAAGAAGAAGAGTGAAGACAGGAACAAGCACACGAGAAGAGAAATTTTGGAGTCCATGAGTAGTAACCTAATTTAATTTGTTGATGTTTGATTTTGATGAAGAAGAACATGAGTTGATGATTAAAGAAGAGGGGGGAGGAAGTGTTTATATATGTTTTCTCCGAACGGTCACTTGACAGCTGGGGCTGAGTGTGCAGCCAGCTGGAGCGTTCGAATACTTTTTCCTTGTACCGAAAATGCCCTCGATCCACCAGCTGCTGACTCGGGCTTATTTATTGGGGAAAACAAAAAGAGAGAGTGGAATCTCTATGCTCGCAGCTTTTTTTTATGCGCGCGCGCGTACGCTTGTTCCCTGCTGAAGAGAAGTTTATGGGAGCGCGGCACTAAGCTGTCTTTCTCAGAACGGTTCAACAAGTAGTAAGAAAGGAACTCGTGATTTCTCTATTTTCCTACTGGAACAGTCAACCAAATCTTTTCAAAAAGAAAATAATATATAATCTTATATTTGAAAAAGAGTGGACCAGATTAATGCAAAAAGTTTTGCAGTGTTATGCCAACATAAAAAAAAACCTTGATTAAAATAAAAATATATACTTAAAAAGTTAATATTAAAAAAACCGAAACAACTACTCTAACGTACTCTTCAACGGAATATATTTTGTCGTTGATTTTACAATTTATAACAATTAACAAGCTTGCATCTGTGGAGTTAATCTCAATAAAAATGACAAAAATAAACGTGGGGCCCAAAGTGTCACAGTTCACAGTTCACATCCATAACACTGAACATAAACGGTGCAAAAAGACAAAAATAAAAACATACAACGACTTTGGACAACCAAAAACAGAAAAATCTACATCACAACGAAAAAAAAAACAAACATTATTTTTGAATGTCCAATCAATTTTGAAACGAAAGAATTAGAGTAAAAGATTACAGTAGAGTGAATACAAGTAACATCGTCGTCTTATCTTTTATATTAATGCTTGGAAATTGAATTAGAAATAAATAAATAAATTAGCACACAAAAAAAACCTTCTCACAAGCGACAAATTAGGAAACATCTATCCCGGTCTCCATCGGCTGACGTGTGCTTTTGCGGGGCCTACACGCTGGCAGGCACTTAGATTAGATTCACTACCTTCCCAGTTTGCAGCGTCATCACAACTCGACTGTACGCGTTCTCTGTACGCGTTCTCTGTACGCGTTCTCTCTTTAGTCTCTCCACGCGAGACAACCTAATCCTCCTGCTTCTTAAGAGCATCTCCAACCTATTGTGAGTTTAAAAAAATGGTTGTCACATAGGAATGATAAACTTTCATTCCAAAAATTCTTCTCCAATGCAAATGTAAAATAAAATATAAAGTTGACATGACAATGACATGGCAAGAAGAATGTGAAGTTGGTTGTCTAGATCTAGACAATGCACTTCACAATTGCTTAACAAGACAATAGGGTTGGAGATGCTCTAAGGCTGTGTCTTCAAAGCAAGACTGTGTTCGATAGGAATGATAAAAAAAATAAAAATAGATTAGGATATAATTTTTTCTATACGGAAGAAAAATATTTTTTTTCTTTTATGTTTTGTTGAAATGATGAACTAATAAACTTTCATATCCTCAAAGTATTATATAAATTTACATCGTAAAAAAGACGTCTCAATCCCAAGAGACTCCTACTTACGCCAGTCTTACCCTATATCAGACGCGGATCCAGAAGCTGTTGCTATGACCGGCTACCATAAATTTGGATGGACTATAAGTGGACTAACATTTATAAAAACAAAATCAAAAACAAAATTAACATGGAGAAAAAAGTAATATAAATAAAATTTGAGATGGGCAACGCTTGAAAGTTGAATCAGCCCCTCCCCCATATATATGGTGATGTTTCCATAACTTGAACATACATCCTCACGATACAAGCAAACAACTTTAGGGTCCTGCCATGCAATGCATTAAATTAAGTTTCATATGCTCCTAGAATTACATTGTAAAAGCCAATACAAATTTGGAATTTTACCAAGTAAATTTGTATTTAAAGATCACAAATAAGATGGAAACTGAGGTTTATCTGTAATTCCTATTCATACTTTTGCTAATGATAAAAACAATAAGAGGCTATTTCCCTATACTAGGATAATGGGAAGAAACTGGGCATTTGTGGAGTTCTATATTTATTAATTATCAATTATCTAGTAAGTATTATAAAAAAATACATAATAACATAAGCGGAAGACAGGTATAACATTCAAAAATTTATATTCCATAGTGAACCACTTCCAAATTTTATCCTTCCATGTCCTTCCATCATGTGGTCCTCTCATAATCGTTCATGTCTTCTCCTTACTCCCTCCTATATACTTCGGTCAATAAGGGAGTGCAACGTGACGGAGGGACACGAAGGATGTGATTTTTGGAGGTACGTATAGTATCACCCTTAGCCAAAATATACGGGATTAGCCTATTACAGTATTCATTCGCATATAGTGGAGTGATTTTACTTCAACTTTCGCGAGTACACTACTAAAATAACCCCTTTTAGCGACGTCAGAATACGTCGCTAAAAAAGAAAAATCCGTCGCTAATTTCTATTAGCGACGTATTTAGCGACGAAAATTGGATGTCGCGTATAGGCTTGTCGCAGATTACAATTTCGTCGCAATTCGTCGCTATTTGCGATGTCACGTTTGGTGTCGCTAGACGTTGCAACATTAGCGACAGATAGCGACGTCATCATACGTCGCCACTATAGCGACGTAGGGCGACCACTTAGCGACGCCGTCAACTTTATATATGATGACATGGCATGGCAGCCACGTCAGCATTTTAGCGACGCCTAGCGACAACTTTAGCGACGTCAGCTCTCAGGTGGTCATATGCAACGTCAGCCGTATAGCGACGGATAACGACGTTACGTCACTATTTGGCGACGTATAGCGACGTGTACTATACGTCGCAAAACGTCGCAGAACGTCGCTATACGTCGCAGATGTTATAAAAAAATTAAAAAAATATAATTGGTATTTTTGTTATGCTGTGTGTCTGTGTTTACAGTGTGTGTGAAGTGCAGTATTCGAACCATCGACAGTTTTGCTTACTGTTCTATGTTTTATCTTGGATAGAAAGAGCAACAGTTCAGGGTGCACTTCTCAGAGCTTCCTCTTCACGTCCTTCACCTTCTCGGGATCCTTTACGACGTCCCGAGAAAGTGAAGGACGTGAAAATGAAGCTCTCAGATGTATACCCTGAATTGTTGCTCTTTCTATCCAAGATAAAACATATAACAGTAATCGAAACTGTCGATGATTTCGAACACTGCATTTCACATTCACTGTAAACACAGACACACATCATCACAAAAATACACATTATATTTTTTTTAAATTTGGATAGCACCTCTTTTGTATATCAGATCATCGCTTATAACCCAGCGTAGGTATATTTGCCATCCCCGTCGCAGATATCATCACAATTAACAGTCTCCTATCATAACAGTCTATAACTAATAGATGAATAACAGTCTCCCATCGTAACAGTCTACAACTAAATATTTCATGTACTCAATGAAAATACCAACAAATTAAATATCACCAACATACATGTCCAACAAACATACATGTCCAACAGAGTCAAATAATATTCAAAATCAGTGTACAGAACGGTGAATGGGCCCATAGGGCCAATAAATACAAAGATGATAAAAAAATCTACTGGATCATTAAGGACCCCTGCCGTGCATCTGGGATAGCATGTACTCATACTGCTCCTGTGTGAGCTGCACCGTAGGGGCAGTAGGAGGCAGTGCAATGTCTGGAGTCGGTGCCGTCGATGGACCGGGAGGACGTATCTACTCCAGCTCTCGCAGTCGCTCACCATAAACAGCAAGGGTACTCACCACCCTCTCAGTACTCGCCTCAAGCGAAGCCGATACCTGAGTGAGTGAGGCAGACATGCTCCTCTGCGATCCCTCCAGCTCGACCTGTCTACGCTCTGTGTGCTGCGTAGACTCGGTGAGCGTGTGCAAGCTGGCAGCTATAGCCTGCTGCAGACTCATCAGCTCCTGTATACTGAGCTCGACCGTATCAAATCGTCCGATGACGATCGGAGGGTCGGATCGTCGCTCGACCGCATCAGAAATCTGCTGCTGTAACTCGCGACGCAGCTCCTCGATCTGACGACGAATATCCTGAGCTCGTGACGACGCCTGCGAAGCCGGAGACTGCACACTGACAGAGGGGGCCCGGGATGACTCCGAAGACAAATACGCGTTGTAGGATCCCGTACCGTAGTACGTACCCTTCTGAAGACCGCCAACGGCGGTCATCCAGAGGTCGTCCGACGATGGAGCTGTAGGCGGCTGGGAGGAAGTATCAGCCCCTCCCTCTGCTGGCGCACTAGCAGCAGCAGCCGCCTCCTCCTGTAGCCTAACAAACTCGACCTAGAACATGTTTGCTAACGTGTAAGTGTTTGCTAAAGTCTATATTGATATCTATTTTCCTATTTTCTAAATTATAGTAAATTAATATAAAGAATAGAACGTACATATGCCTGCGTCGCCCTCTCGTCAATGAACTTCCTAGCCCTCCGATGGGTGACCAGGAAGACGGTCACCATGTTCGGGTCCTCACCCTTTTTTATCTGTTAAAATATATTATCTATTATTAGTATTAAACATTCTATCGAACTATATATAAATTAATGTCCGTCATAGAAAATGTACCAGACGACAAAAATGCTTCGTCATCAGAATGGAGCCACCACACCACTTACCGGCGCTCGACCGTGCCACCTTGGCCTTGTCAGATCGCTCCTGGTACCTGGGCTCGCTGAATCTAGCCTTCATCGCAGTCCACTGTTCTGGCGTGATCCAACCATGGATTGGCTGTCCGGAGCGATCACGAGACTTCTGGTCGTGGATCGCATCACGGATGAGCTTGGCTGCGACGGCAGAAAATTGGCCCTGAATCTTCGCCGCCCGGTGTGGTGGATAGAAATAGGTCCTCTACAAGAAGTAAAATAGAAAAGTTGTATAATATACACAAATGATTATTAAAATTTAAAAATAAACAATTTTTTTACCTTGAAGTGGACGAACCAAAAGGCCTTCCTATCTGCGGGAGCATCTGAGTAGTTAATCCAAGGCCCACCATAGTTCTGCCTCAAAAATACCCCTAGCTGTCTCTGTACTGCAGAAGTCCGATATCTATACAATAATAATTTTCATGAATATATATGTACATATAATCATTTAAGAAATATATATTAATTAATTAACTTACTTCATAGGCCCGTCCGTCCAAATCTCCATACGCGTCTCGCCCGGGGGAGCGCATGGAGGGTCGCTCTCACCTCCTGCCTGGGCAGGATCAGTCTGATCGCCGTCCTCCATATGCTCGGCGTCGGCTCCCCCCATGGAGCCGTCGGCAGGAGGAATGCTGGACGGGGGATCAGGGATGCTGGACGCGGGATCAGAAAGGCTAGACGACGAGGGAGGAGTCGCCAACCTGCTGGAACTGCCCTGTCCCGGTAATGGACCGGGAACAGAACGGTACAATGGCGTACTCGGAGATGAGGATGAGGGTACAGAATCTCCATCCCCAGCCCGAGGCTGACAGGACTGCCTAATATAAAATCCTCCGCGTCGTCCAGATGGTCTAGTCATACCTGATAATAATATATGACAATAAAACAAAAAAAATATATTTATATGATAGACATCACAAATTTTTGAAAAATATCATAGTCACAGATAAAAGTGTCAATAAAGTGTCACTGAAGTGTCACAGATTTATATGATAGAAGTGTCACTAAAGTGTCAAATATGATGATAAAACAAACGTACAAATTTAATCCTCTTCTGAAAATTCATCTAGTTCGTTTAGCTCATCTACTTCTTCTTCTTCTTCTTCCTCCTCTACATCTTCACTTTCATCTGCATCTTCCTCTTCAGATAATTCTACTTCTTCTACACAATTAGATGTATAATGAGGAACTTTCGTCGTGTCCACTTCTATAATATTTGTTACAAGAGGTAGTTCATCCTCTTGATAAGCTATATCGTCAACTTCAAAGGTATTTCTAGCTTTGGTCTTGCATACTGCCCACCAGTCCGACCTTGTTGTTCCCCGTTTAGGATAACTTGTGAAGTACACGAGCTGAGCCTGACTTGATAGGACAAATGGTTCATAGGCTTGATATCGACGCCGATAGTTTATATCAACAAGACCGTGCTTGTCTACTTTCCAACCTTGACCTTCAATCGGATCGAACCAATCACACCTGAATAACACAATCTTAGCAGGCTCTATTCTATAACTATATGTCAGCTCCACAATCTCCCGTAGCACGCCATAAAAATCGTTGCCCGCATCAACATCTTTGTAGTTCGAAGATCTGATACACAAACAGCTGTTTTTGGTGGAGTCGAGATCCACAAAGTTGTCTCTGATCGGGCAAGTTGTTGACTTGAACCTAAACCCATTAACACAGTAGCTTGGTCATATTTTTGTAGCATAAATTGGTCCCTTGGCTAGCGTTCTAATAGACTCATTCTCAAGTCTTGCGTATGGACGATCGACCTAAATACCACGAAAGAAGCAATTAAGCTCATTCTCAATCAAGTGGATATACAGAAAGGTAATTACAGAGTTCTCAAGTCTTACATATGCACGCAACCATGATGAAAAATAACGCCTCATTTCTTGTTCTAGTTCTTCTTCTGTTATGTGTGGCCTACCTGACCTCACATCATCATTAAATATGCTGAAAACAATATCGTTCAATTAATGTAATAGTATAATAATCAACACTATTAAAATAATGTAGACGTATTAATTACTTACCCCTCCAGTTTCTCTACTTCCTCCTCGTCGCAGTTGAGTAATACATACACTTGAGCAGCCCTTAGCTCATCATCGTTCAGATATCTCTTCTTCATTTTACCCGATGGCTTTCCTGGAGCATTGAATACCTTCAGTATTGTATCATTACTTTCATGATCTCCGTCGTCGTTTCTGGAAGCTCTCGTTCTATTAGTTACAACATGAGACTTGAAATATATCGAACAAAAGTTTGTAATCTCCTCGAGAACATAGGCTTCACAAATAGAACCCTCGATCCGTGCCTTATTTTTCACCTTTCTTTTTAGGTGATTCAAATATCGCTCGAACGGGTATCCATCGATATTCGACGGGTCCACCAACACGTGCCTCATAGGATAGATGAATCGACAAATGCTCCATAGAGTCGAAGAATCCAGGAGGAAACACCCTCTCTAGCTTGTACAGTATTACCGCAATGTCCTTCTCTTGCTTTTCTAGACGATCAACGAGCAATTTCTTAGAACAAAGATCCCTGAAGAATATTCTAAGCTCCTTCAATGGATCCCAAACTGCCTGCGGTAAGAATTCCCGAAATGCAATCGGAATTAACCTCTCCATGAATACGTGACAGTCGTGGCTCTTCATACCCGTCAATTTATTTTCCTTCGGATGGACACATTTTCTCAGATTTGACACATATCCGTCTGGAAATTTTAGGCCCTGGATCCACCGACAAAGTCTCACTTTATCCTCATTGTCCAGCGAGAAAATTGACTTCGGCAGGAACTGTTTTCCATTCTGCTCTATCAAATACAACGCAGGGCGTTTGCATATTTCTTCTAAGTCCAACCTGACCTTGGGATTGTCTTTCGTTTTTCCCTTTACGTCCATCACAGTATTAATTATGTTATCAAACACATTCTTCTTAATATGCATGATATCAAGATTATGTCTGATTAGATTGGTACTCCAGTATGGCAGATCCCATAATATGCTCCTCTTTGTCCAGTTATGATCTCTACCAAGTCCATCGCACTTGTACCCAGTTGTAGGATCTTCGATAGCACTTGAAAAATCTCTAACCTCCTCCCATATCGTGGCTCCGCACCACCTTGGCGGTGGATCACCCTTCTCTACAATGCCGGTACGGAATGCATTCCTGTTCCTTCTGAACGGATGATCTTTTGGCAGAAATTGCCGATGACAATCAAAGAAGCACGGTTTTCCTTCGTGTTTCAAGCGAAAAGCCTTACTACGGTCCATGTAATACGGACATGAGAGACGGCCATGAGTACTCCATCCAGATAACATTCCATAGGCCGGAAAGTCGTTGATGGTCCACATAAGGGTTGCCTTCATCTGAAAATTCTGCTTCCTGGAAACATCGTACGTGTTAGCGCCTACTTCCTATAACTGATTCAACTCATCTATCAAAGGCTGTAAGTACACATCAATGTTCCTCTTGGGATTGTTCGGACCAGGAATTATAACGGTTAGAAACATGTACTGAGTCTTCATGCACATCCAAGGCGGTAGGTTATACGGAGTGACAATCACAGGCCAGCACGAATACTGGGATTCCGAAAGACCAAAAGGAGTAAAACTGTCAGAAGATAGCCCCAACCTGACATTACGCGGATCTGAAGCAAAATCAGGATACACTCGATCAAAGTGCTTCCACGCTTCTCCATCGGATGGGTGATCCAACACTCCTTCAATCTGTTCTCGCATGTGCCAACTCATATTTTCGGCCGTCTCTTTCACCATAAATAATATTTGCAACCGTGGCGTTAAAGGCAAGTAGTACATTGAATCGGTCGGTCTTCTTGCACCGGTAGACCTTCCTGTACTAGTTGTCTTATAGCGATCAGCACCACAAAATCTGCACACATCTGCGTCCTTGTTGTCATGTCCTAGAACCAAAATACTGGAGAGCGGGGGCAGACATAGCCAGCTACGTATATGAAATAGAATCCATCTCGCTATACGGTCACGGCTGTCTAGATACATGAGGGTTTATCTACAAGCCAACAGTCTCTTAAGGTCATGAACAAGCCTAGTGTCTCAATCACAAACAAGTAAGTAAAGTCACAAGATGTATGATCATTAAATATACAATAGTAAGGCGTCCCAAACATTACATATTCAGTTGATCATAAAGCTAGTCGTTACAAAATGTCAGGACTAGCAAGAGTTTAGTCATACATGATCAATCCTAGGATCTGTCAATCATGTTACAGCCCGTAGGCAGACAGTAAGTAAATGCAATCGAGCTAAACAGGTGCACGTCGGCTAAACGCCTCAAAAGAATAATTTTTACAATAGAGTGGGAGAGCCAAAAATAACCCACTCGTTGCCAGGATTTCTTCTAGTGTTCACCATTTGGCAGGAAGGTCGGTAGATCCTCTGGAGCTGCTCCAAAATCTGGCCATACAAAACCAGCTGGGTCAGACCCCAGAAAGAGCAAGTGCCACAAAGGAGGCTTCACTTAAGAACTAAAACCAGCAATCAGCACAAGATATAAATAAAAGTAAGAACTGGAAATAAGAAAAATACACCAGGATGATATACGACGAGATAACCAGGGAACTATTCAGATAACCAGGTTACAACCCGTAAACCAAACAAGGACCGGGGTTGTAACCCTTCGTCTGAATAGAACTTAGAATTCTCACCATTTATCGGTAAAATAAATACAAGCATTTGGTCATGCAATAATCTGGAACAGGATCAGGGCAAGACTAGACTGGTTAGACTCCGTCCAATCACTTCACGGCCAAGCAAGAATTACGGCTTGATACTTTAACTAACTAGGGTTGTCACAAGCCTAATTACTAACAAGATGCAGAGAGATTATTCTACAGCCACAAGCCCTGCAGACCATCCAGGTTACCCAGGTGGAAAGATTAGGGTTGAATTCAGGTGGGTACATCGTCCAGGAAACGCATGTACCCTTAAGTAGCTTAAAGGGTGCAACACATGACAGTGTACTGGAAATGTGCCCTACTCGACGGCAGGCTACAGATCCCAGGCGCGCCCAGGTAACGGGATTGCCTGTAGCTGGGAAATTTTTTCATGACTACTCTGTTATTCTAGTTATTAGCCTTAGTCCATTTTAGTGGGGTGCTCCTGACCGTGGTACTCAGGAGTCCCATCCTAGACATGATGCAAGACAGGACTGGTTTATTTATACAAGCACAATCGCCCACGGTGTCCAGGTTATTCATTCTTGTCAAGTCATGTCATGTCAGGTAGCCGTCGCAACAGCTTATCAAGGTAAATCATGTCAGATTATCAGGTCAAGTGTACTAGTCAGGAGTGCGCCACGACGGGCCACTATCAGGTCATGTCAGGTTACTCATGTCGGGAGTGCACCACTACGGGTCACTATCGTGTCAGGCTCAGTTATCAATTCCAAACATATCAAGTAAATTCAGGATTATCAAGTTCAGGACAAAAGGCGTAAGGATATAAAATGGGCGTAAAATATCTAATAAAATATCAATATACAGGGCTATAAAAGAGCCAAGCTTAAGGAAAATAAAACCAAATCTGACACGCTGACATGAGACCAAGTCAGCCAAAGGCCATACGCTCAGGTCAAACTATGCTCAGGCCAGCGTACACCTTGCTCGCTTAAGCTAGCGTACCAAGGCACGCGTACGCTCAAGCTACAGGTCAGCGTACGCTCAAGCTAGCGTACCAAAGGGTCCATACACTTCCAATGGGAAGCGTACGCAAGGGTCAACGTACACAAGGGCACGCTCAAGCTACAGGTCAGCGTACGCTCAAGCTAGCGTACGCTCAAGACTGCGTACGCTTGAGCTAGCGTACGAAAGGGTCTAGGGCACGCTCACGCTAGCGTATGCAAAAGACACGCTGCCAACAGGCAGCGTATCAAGGCTAGCGTATGCTCGTTAAAGAGCAGCGTACCAAGGCTAGCGTACGCTCGCTAAAGAGCAGCGTACCAAGGCTAGCGTACGCTCGCTAAAGAATAGCGTACCAAGGCTAGCGTACGCTCGCTAAAGAGCAGCGTACAGCTCAGTGGCGTAAGCTAAAAAGCTAGCTCACTGTTCACTGTCTTCTCCAAATGGCAAGAACAGCAAGAACTCTAAAGTTGAATCTAAGCTTCAACAGTCCATATCTTGGTCAAAATAAGTCCAAATCCAACTTTGCAAAGTTCTATCTTGGGTGAAATTCAATTCTCTCCAACATAAGAACATCAAAACCCATAAAAATACAACTTAAATAGATCAAAACCATGCAAAACCGAAAATAGAAAAAAACTTAGATCTAGAACAATGGAGACTCCAAATCACAAAATATCAAGTTCTAATGTTGATCACCATGGCCTAATCTAGCTAATAGACAAATAAAAAGTGGTTCTCAAGTGGTGGCAAGGTGCACTTGCCTAGACCTCTCTCTCTTTGGTAGGTGAAGGGAGTAAATGAGGAAGAAGAAGATGAATAATGAAGAGAGAGAATGAAGAGGGCTAATAAATACAAATGGTGGTGGTAGGTAGGGGTTCACCTTGGGTTCATCATGAACCAAATCAAAACCTAGCCAAGCCGAACCAACCAACCCGGGCCAAGAATAAACCAAGCCAAGCCATGAAGAAAACTAAACAAGGAATCATGCAATACAAGAATAAATACGTACACGTATTCCAGAAATACGTAATACGAACCACAGGTATTACAACTCTACCCACCTTAAAAGAATTCCGTCCTCGGAATTTAATCAAGAGGCTAGAGGAGCAATGACAAGCTACATTAATCACATGCAAGCTATAACTAGGCAGACAATCACTCATTCAAGCAAGGAATCGAAGGCATGAGGCATAAGAAAGACATTATACCTCACGAGCCAAATAAGTCGGGATATCGCGATCGGATATTATCCTCATGCTCCCACGTTGACTCCCCCAAAGAGTGATGACCCCAAGCAACTCGGACTAACTTGATAGTCTTGTTCTTGAGGATCTTCTCTCTCCGGTCCAATATAGACACGGGCCTCTCCTCATACGAAAGGTTGGTACCAACAGCCAATTCCGAATGATCCAGGATGTGGCTCGGGTCCGGGATATACCGTCGTAATTGGGATACATGGAACACGTCATGCACCTCGCTTAGCGACGGTGGAAGAGCGAGACGATATGATACATCTCCTACTCGCTCCAGAATGTCAAACGGTCCTATATACCTAGGACTAAGCTTGCCCCGTATGCCGAAACGAATGACGCCACGGTTAGGTAAAATCCTCAAGAATACATGATCGCCGACCGAAAATTCGAGAGGGCACCGATGAGAATCGGCCTAATGGCGCTGGCGATCTTGGGCAACTCGAAGATGATCTCTGACTCGCCTGACCACTTCAACTGTCTGGGCAATCATTTCTGGACCGAGCATCTGTCTCTCTCCAACATCATCCCAAGCTAGCGGGGATCTGCACTTCCTGCCATACAGTACCTCGAACGGTGCCATCTGGATACTGGCCTGGAAACTGTTGTTGTACGAGAATTCCACCAGGTGCAAGTGATCTTCCCATGAACCACCGAAGTTAAGTGTGCAAGACCGCAACATATCTTCAAGAGTCTGGATCGTGCGCTCCGACTGGCCATCTGTCTGCGGGTGATATGCTGAACTGAACTGGAGATAAGTTCCCAAGCTCTCTTGCAAGCTACGCCAAAAGTGCGACATAAATCTTGAATCTCGGTCCGAGGTGATACTGACTGGCACACCGTGCAACCTGACAATCTGCCTGAGGTACATCTCTGCTAGCTGAGCTGTCGATTGACCAACTCTGAATGGAAGAATGTGTGCCACTTTCGTGAGCCTGTCAACTATAACCCAAATAGTATCTCTACCAGCTGGGGATCTAGGTAATCCAGTCACGAAATCCAGGGTTACATGCTCCCACTTCCATTCTGGAATCGGTAAGGGCTGAAGAAGTCCAGCCGGTCTCTGATGTTCGGCTTTAACTTGTTGGCAAACCAAACACCGAGAGACAAACCGAGCTATCTCCCGCTTCATGCCATTCCACCAGAAATACTGTCGAATATCACGGTACATCTTCGTACTGCCGGGATGGATAGAATACTGAGAACTGTGCGCTTCTGACATGATTTTCTGCCTGATATCTCCATTGGGTACACAAAGACGCTTACCATGTCGAAGTGTACCATCCTCATGAATGCATACCTCTGGTCTTCGTCCTGCCTCACACTCTGCTCTGAGTCGCTGAAGCTTGGAATCTATCGACTGCGCCATCCGGATCCTCTCGACTATAGTGGACTGAACTTGCATACTGGCCATCAATGCCACACTGGAAGGGAGAACAACTTCAATACCCATCTTCTGAAGATCTGCTAACAGCTCTGGTTGCGCTGTTAGAAAATAAACTCCCGCTCTCCTGCTCAATGCATCCGCAAAAACATTGGCCTTCCCAGGATGATACTGCAGGTTGACATCATAATCCACAAGAAGCTCCAGCCACCTTCTCTGACGCATGTTAAGATCCTTCTGGGTGAAAACATACTTCAGGCTCTTATGGTCGGTGAAAATCTCGACCCTATCTCCATACAAATAGTGCCTCCATAACTTAAGTGCAAACACCACTGCTGCCAGCTCCAAGTCATGGGTTGGGTAATTCCTCTCATGATCATGAAGTTGTCGTGACGCATAAGCTATTACCTTCCCATGCTGCATCAGAACGCATCCTAAACCTCTGTCTGAAGCATCACAGTACACTGAGAATCATCCGGTCCCATCTGGAAGCGTGAGAATAGGAGCTGTTATCAGGCCTCGCTTCAACTGTTCAAAAGAACTCTGACACTCTGCTGTCCAAGCAAACTGTGCATCCTTGCGGGTCAACTGCGTCAATGGCACTGAAATTCGAGCAAAATTCGAAACAAACCGCCAGTAGTAGCAGGCCAATCCAAGAAAACTACGAACCTCTGCAACTGTGCTGGGCACTGGCCATGACTCAATAGCCACAATCTTCTGGGGATCCACTTCTACTCCTCCTCGAGTGATGATATGACCCAAGTACGAAATACGATCGAGCCAAAACTCGCATTTACTGAACTTGGCATATAACTGGTGCTCTCTAAGGATCTGAAGAACTATACGGAGATGCTGCTCATGCTCTGCCTCACTCTTGCTGTAGACCAGAATGTCATCCAAGAACACAATCACAAACTGATCCAAGTAAGGAATGAAGATGCGATTCATGAGGTCCATGAATACTGCCGGCGCATTGGTTACTCCAAAAGGCATAACAAGGAACTCCCAATGCCCATATCTCGACCTAAAAGCCGTCTTCGGGATGTCCTGCTCTCTGACTCTGATCTGATGATAACCTGAGCGCAAATCAATCTTCGAGAATACTGAAGCCCCTTGAGTTGATCAAACAAGTCATCTATCCTCGGAAGAGGGTATCTGTTCTTGATTGTCACTGAGTTCAAGGTACGATAATCAACACATAACCTAGACGTACCATCCTTCTTTTTCACAAGAAGCATCGGGGCTCCCCAAGGCGATCCACTAGCACGAATGAATCCCTTGGTTCTAAGCTCTTCAATCATCTTGTACAAGATCTCCAACTCTGATGGCGCCATCCTGTAGACTCTCTCTGATACTGGGGCTGTCCTGGGACTCAAGTCTATAGTGAACTCGATCTCCCGCTCCGGAGGCATACCTGGAAGTTCTTCTGGAAAAACATCTGGGAACTCCTCGACTATCCTGGGCAACTGAACTGCTGCTACTGCCACTCGCAATACTGGAGGAGATGACTCAACCTCACCTCGAGAGAAAGAAAACTCCGGCTCGCCTGGAATGCTAAAAACAACCCTGCCAAGGTGGCAGTCTATCCTAGCATACTGGTTCCTCAACCAATCCATCCCTAAGACCACATCATAATCGGCCATCGGGAATTCTATCAATCTAGCGGGAAACTCTCTACCGCTAACTACGATCCGACACGAGGAAAACACTCTATCTACTCCCGCAAGTCCGTTACCAGTAAGTATATTGAGCCTTACTGATAATGACTCGGGCTCCAATCCTACCCGTGTCGCAAATCGTACAGACATAAAAGAATACTATGCACCAGAATCAAATAAAGCTGAAGCTGGAAAGGAGATGACGAGAATAGTACCTGCCACTACCTCTCCTGGTGCCAATACTTCCTCCACGGTCATCATCATAGCCTGACCGTGCCCTCGGGGTGCTGGTCCCCTCTGCTGAATTCCTCGCTGCCTATTCTGACTCAAGGCCTGGGCTTGCGCATACTGCTGGGGGCTCTGCTGCTGAAATGCCTGGGACTGAGACGGCAAGGGCCTCGGCAATGGGTACTACTGCTGTTGCTGGACCGGGGCTGGCCCTCTCACCGAAGAGCTAGAAAGGTTGGACGATGATGAACCACCCCTATTCGGGCAGGATCCAACTCTATGGTCTGGTGCTCCATAAGCCAGACACAATCCCTGTGCCCTACGACAATCTGCCACCACATGGCCTGGCTTCCCACAATGAGAACAATCCACTGCGGAAGATTGCTTCTGCTTCTGCTACTGAGGGTACGTCGGAGTAGAATGCTGAACCGACGTTACTGAGGCCGCTCGCCTCGGAGCTCCAATAGTCAAAGCCCTGGCTGCCGGGGCCGGTGCTGAAGACTGATTCATCTGGCCGTGAGATCTCTTCTGACCTCCGGTCCTATCCATAATCCTCTGGGAGGTATACTCATGCCTTCGGGCTGCTCTCAAGACTGCATCAAAAGTCTGATGCTCAAACTGCTCAACTGCCAACAAGATCTCCAGGTGAAGTCCCTGCTGGAACCGCTGGGCTCTATCATACTCGGTTGCCACCAAAGTGGGAGCAAACCGACTGAGTCTGGAAAACCCGGCCGCATATCCGTCGACCGTCCTACCACCTTGCTTAAGATTGGTAAACCTCGTCTGCAGATCATACCGAGCCACGGCATCGAAATACTTGGTCTGGAATCTCTCCCTGAACACTGCCCAAGCAATAGGTGCTGCTAATCCAACGGCCTGTGCTATCCACCAGCTGCGGGCAAGATCTAACAACTGCAGGCGCAGCACGGCTACCTTCTCGTTCTCTGGGGTCCTGGCTGCTTCTAGAATCACCTCTGTGTCCTGAAGCCATGCATCTGCAGCGATAGCATCTTCACTACCGTCGAAGAATGGAGGGTTCAAGCGCTTGACGCTGTTGGCCGTACTGTTCCCTGGATGACCGCCTCTGGTCAAAGCATCCGCCACTGCCTGTTGCAATGCATCTCCACGACGATCTTGAGAAGCTATCAAGGTCCTGACGAGACCTACGAAAGTGCCATCATCAGGCTCGATAGGCTGAACTGGCTGGACTGGTGGTTCTCCGTCAGAAGGCACGACTCTGGAGGCTACTCCGGAATGTTGGGCTTGATCTCCAGGTTGCTGCTGGTCCGCGGGAGGTGCTCCGCCTTGCTGGTCGGTAGGTGTAAGCCCCTGATTTTCAAAAATTTTTAAACTAGTATTAATTAATTATTAAATGTCATTATTGGTTTTAAAAATAATTTAATATGATTTTAGGAATTTTCTAGAATTTTTAAATGAATTTTTAATGAGTTTTAAATACAAAAAATATCATTTGTAATTTATTTAAATGTTTTAAAAGCATTTTGTAATTTTTTGAATTGTTTTAATAGTGTTTTGCAATTATTAGAATTGTTTTTATATTGATTTGTAATAAATGAATTGTTATTTATTAAGGAATGCAAATCCTATTTTGTATTTAGCCCTAGGAAAACCTATTATGTAAATTCCTAAACCTAGGGGACCTAACTGCTAAACTACCTAACCCCCCCCGACCGAACCCTCTCTCTCTCTTCTCTGACTCGACGCTGCCCCGACCGACCGACGCTGCCCCCCCGCCATTTCCGGCTGCCCCCGACCGACCTAAACCCTCTATTTAAACCCCCGCAGCCCCCCCGACCTAGCTACCACCACCCCGACGCACCACAGCCCCCAACCGTCCAGTTCTTCACCAAAAACCCTAGCCCTAACCCTAGCTCCGGCGAGACCCCCAGCGCCGCCCCTACGCCGAGCACCACCGCCCGCAACCACCACCGATAGGTTCGCCGTAGTGAGGCGAACGCGTCGCCACCAGAGCGCCCTGACCCCGACGTCTCCTCCGCCCGTCAGTACCCTCAAACCCCCCTACGACGGCCGGACACGTAAGTTGCAAGTGTCGCGACGTGTCGTGCGTGTCTTGTGTTGGGTCGAAAGTGTTCGCCGTGTCCTGGCGAACACGAACGCAGACGAGGACACACGAGACTGAGCTCGTACGTGTCGTGCTAGGCGAAGACACGTAGATACCTGTGTCCTGAACTGTCTGGACACAGGACGAAACTTATATATTTTTTTATGTATAACTAACCTAATCAGAAATATAATGAACCCAATCCTATCTCTAACATAGCGGGCCGCTGGCCCACTGGCCAGCGCGCAATCAATAAACCCCCCCTCCCCCCCGCTCGGTTAGCCTGAGTTCGAGCCCCCCCTGCTGCTGTTTCTTTTCTTTTCTTTTCTTTTCCTTTTCTTTTTTCTTTTTCTTTTGTTTTTATATATAATTATATATATATATGTATACATATATTTGTATATATGTATATATGTATTATTATACATACTATATTTAGGTATATATAGTTGCTATTTTTATAAATATATATATGAATATACTTCATTATTTTATGTATATATATATATATATATATATATATATATATATATATATATATATATATATATATATGTGTGTGTGTATTATGTATACATATATATTTATGTATATATATTTCCTTATGTATATATATTATTATATATATGTATACATTAATTTTGGATATATATATGTTATATAGATAAGTATTTTCTTATATGTATGTATATATACATATATTTGTATATATATATATATATAATATAGTTGAGCATTTTCCTATATATAAATATCCCTATATTTATATATATATATATATTATTTCCTATGTGTATTTTACTTAGCTTAGTGTAAATTATTTATATAAAATAATGTTCATACTTTTATAGTTACTATGTAAAACTTTACCTTATTAAAATAATAATATTTATTTTGCACTATCACCAAATTGTATTTTTATTGTATTTAAAATACTGCAACCATTTGGTGTCCAAGCCTAGCATGGGTATTTGGGCCCAAATGTGTTTTCACACATTCAAGACCTGTACAAGTCATATTGGACTTGATTCATGGCCTTGGGTCCTGTATTTGAACTTTGGTTCAAATTATATACATGGACAAAATACGCAGATAATAAATTATTGTGTGCATTGTTGTTTTTGAATTTCTAAAAATACTTAAAGTATTGCTAAAATTATGGAAAAATAGTTTTTAGATACTTTGTTAAGTTAGCTAATTTAGTATAATTTTTGTAGCATTTAATTTACTGTTTTGCCACTAGTTTGGCATATGAAACCAAAACTCATTTTCTGTATACTTAGGAAAACTGATTTTTATAAAATATTTGTACTGGTTAATAAATTCCAGAAAAATTATAATAAATTTCTATGATTAACAAGGATCACTTTGATACTTTACTTTAAGAAAAACTAGGCTTTTTATCTATCTCTAAAATTGTTAGAACACAATGGTCTTTTGGTTTATTTGTTGTTTAATTACGACTTGTAACTTTTGTGCTATTTTTGAGTTTTAGTCGTGTTGAACCCCATCCCTCACTAGTGTAAAGACCCTAGAAAGTTAGTTAACATAGTGTGTCACCCCATATTGGTCTCCTATGCCAAGTTATCATTTTGGCTAGGTGCCCAGTCACAAGTCGTGTTTCACCATTTAGTGTCCTAGTGTCTTAGCTTAGTGTAAAACTAAGTTGTTATATTTACTTCTACAGTGACGAGTTACCAGACATCCATAGCACATTTATCGCAGCTTGTTTTGCTTTGCTAGAGGCAAGTACTTTCTACGAACTTTACATATTGTCACATAAAATGAACTGCAAACCCCACCATGTTACATGCTGATACTTGGGGTAGCAAGTTAGATCTCTACATGTTGTACTTTCAGTTACTACCATGCTTAGAATAGTCTTGATGCATCTCTTACATGATTAGAATATGGGTTATGGGGAAACTGATAGTAGAGTACGTGATCATACCCCCTCTTCAGTACCGAGCAAAGTTACATTTTATATGATACTGCGCCGTAGGCCTTACTCTCCAAGCTGTATTTGTACATGTGTACATATATCGCCTTTACACTTGTACGTATGTACATTTTATTTACATTGTGCCTCAGTACATTGTACACCTATTGACCGATCACGTACCTGCTACAGTTTTAAACATTACATATACATCTGTCTCTATGACATATGTGTCCTTGCCATGATAGACTGTGTGATGCCATGCTTTCCAGTTATTTCTCATATGTTCATTCTCATGTTCATTTCCATGTTTCATATGCTAGTTTGCCAGATTTAGTACTTGCTCCCGTCCTGACAGGATAACGTTGTAGGTATACTTACTGAGGAGGAGTTGCTCTGTGATTCATATTATGGAGTCACTGCCGAGGACCCGGTTTTGCCATACGAGGATGTTCCTGCGGGAAGACTCGTCTAGTTTGCTTAGCTGCTTGGGATACTTAGTGTAGTCATGTATTAGACTATACCATTTTGTAACTGGACATGTATCCAGTTTTACATTTCAGTTTACTTGTACTTGGATATTTTACTATATACGACGACTTTTGTGTTTGGAGCATTTATGATTCTTCTTCACTTATAGAACTGTTAGCACATTTAGTCTTATCTTGTTATCTCTAGAACAGCTTACTGCACTTTATCTTAAGCGTAGGCTGGACATGGTTCGGCCTGGCCCAACAATTTGGGTGACGGGTCGTGACATATTTTTTTGGCGGCCCACGCAGGTCCTGACTAAACTGTTTGGTTACGTTATTGTACCAAGCAGGCCTGCAATTAGGAACTTAAGGTAATTAGACAACATTAGGAAAGACGCTTAGAACACCTAGAGGAATGCTAGGATTGCAACATAGGAAATGTATCACATATTTGCTATTATAATTAGATTTTCTTGCCTATGATTACTTACTTTAAACAAACCCTTATACGTCCTTGTTACCTTTATTTTAGATGGTGCTTACTCGTTCATCCCAGTATGTTACCCCCGAGAATGGGGCCCTCCATGTCCAGTCAGCTGACCGGTTGACTGATACACCCCCACCTACCACATTCCCCCACTCCACAGATCCACAGACCCAGATACCACCTTCCACATCCCAGGCCCGGCAGGACCCGATACTTCCACCACCCCCTATCACTATACCCACCCAGGCTTCCGTCACTCTCGACGGGACCCAGCTGCTCACACTGATCCAGGGGTTCCTAACGACCTATCAGGAGCAGACTACCCTACTCCGCCAGAGCATGGAGCGTTCTGAGGGACGTCCCGTGGTCCCACCACCTGTAGAGCCACGGCAGAAAGCGGGAACGGTCAAGGACTTCATGGGTCTGAATCCCAAGGAGTTCTCAGGGACTGAGGGCATAGTAGTAGCTGATGACTGGCTAGATTCTGTAGAGAGGAAGCTTCTGGGAGTTAGGATGCCGGATGACCTTCAGGTCGAGGCAGCAGGATTTCTGCTGATAGACTTAGCAGGAGTCTGGTTCAGGAATGAGCCGTTGTTCGCGAGAGGTAGAGCCACCTGGGACCAGTTCAAGACCCAGTTCAACAAAAAATTCTTCTCGACCACTGCTAGAGTAGCCATGGGGCTACGATTCCAGAACATCCAGCAGGGGAACCGTTCTGTTGATGACTATGCAGGAGAGTTTAGTCGCTTGAGCCGTTTTGCTCCTAGTCTGGTTGCTGATCCAGAGGAGATGACCCGTAGGTTTTGCCATGGTCTAGTTCCAGACATTGGCATTCTTATAGTGGCGAACGGTACGACTGACTATTACCAGAGCCTAGAGTTAGCACGGAGCATCGAGGAGCGTCTTCTGTCTAGCAAGAGGCCGGCTTCTGTACACCATGAGGGACCGTCCAAGCGTCAGGCTTTCCAGCAGAGAGCACCGACGCCACCCCCGCAGACTTACCGTCCCCCTACACCACATCATCAGATCCCGCCAGTTAGAGCCCCGGGACCCCGATATCAGCAGCAGCAGCAGAAGGGAGCCATATGTTCTTTCTGCGGAAGACCAGGGCATGAATTCGTCGTCTGCAGGAAGAGGTTAGGGCAGTGTTTAGCTTGTGGGTCTGCCATCCATCAGATTCGGGACTGCCCAGTAGCCAAGGGACCCCAGGGGAAGACTTATAGCCTAGTCCTTGAGCCGGAGCCGGAACAGGTTTCGGGAGGTTAGTTTTGATCGTAGCCTTAGTCATTTTGTTGCATTGCTTGCTATGTTAGAATATTGTAGGTCTTCAATCCTTGTGAATTTCGAGGACGAAATTTTTCAAGGAGGGAAGACTTGTAAGCCCCTGATTTTCAAAATTTTTTAAACTAGTATTAATTAATTATTAAATGTCATTATTGGTTTTAAAAATAATTTAATATGATTTTAGGAATTTTCTAGAATTATTAAATGAATTTTTAATGAGTTTTAAATACAAAAAATATCATTTTGTAATTTATTTAAATATTTTAAAAGCATTTTGTAATTTTCTGAATTGTTTTAATAGTGTTTTGCAATTATTAGAATTGTTTTTATATTGATTTGGAATAAATGAATTGTTATTTATTAAGGAATGCAAATCCTATTTTGCATTTAGCCCTAGGAAAACCTATTATGTAAATTCCTAAACCTAGGGGACCTAACTGCTAAACTACCTAACCCCCCCCAACCGAACCCTCTCTCTCTCTCCTCTGACTCGACGCTGCCCCGACCGACCGACGCTGCCCCCCCCCGCCATTTCCGGCTGCCCCCGACCGACCTAAACCCTCTATTTAAACCCCCGCAGCCCCTCCGACCTAGCTACCACCACCCCGACGCACCACAGCCCCCAACCGCCCAGTTCTTCACCAAAAACCCTAGCCCTAACCCTAGCTCCGGCGAGACCCCCAGCGCCGCCCCTACGTCGAGCACCACCGCCCGCAACCACCACCGATAGGTTCGCCGCAGTGAGGCGAACGCGTCGCCACCGGAGCGCCCTGACCCCGACGTCTCCTCCGTCCGTCAGCACCCTCAAACCCCCCTACGACGGCCGGACACGTAAGTTGCAAGTGTCGCGACGTGTCGTGCGTGTCTCGTGTTGGGTCGAAAGTGTTCGCCGTGTCCTGGCGAACACGAACGCAGACGAGGACACACGAGACTGAGCTCGTACGTGTCGTGCTAGGCGAAGACACGTAGATACCTGTGTCCTGAACTGTCTGGACACAGGACGAAATTTATATATTTTTTTATGTATAACTAACCTAATCAGAAATATAATGAACCCTATCCTATCTCTAACATAGCGGGCCGCTGGCCCACTGGCCAGCGCGCAATCAATAAACCCCCCCCCCCCCCCCGCTCGGTTAGCCCGAGTTCGAGCCCCCCCCTGCCGCTGTTTCTTTTCTTTTCTTTTCCTTTTCTTTTTTCTTTTTCTTTTGTTTTTATATATAATTATATATATATATATGTATACATATATTTGTATATATGTATATATGTATTATTATACATACTATATTTAGGTATATATAGTTGCTGTTTTTATAAATATATATATGAATATACTTTATTATTTTATGTATATATATATATATATATGTGTATTATGTATACATATATATTTATGTATATATATTTCCTTATGTATATATTATTATATATATACTATTATATATATATGTATACATTAATTTTGTATATATATATATGTTATATAGATAAGTATTTTCTTATATGTATGTATATATACATATATTTGTATATATATATATAATATATAGTTGAGCATTTTCCTATATATAAATATCCCTATATTTATATATATATATATATATATTATTTCCTATGTGTATTTTACTTAGCTTAGTGTAAATTATTTATATAAAATAATGTTCATACTTTTATAGTTACTATGTAAAACTTTATCTTATTAAAATAATAATATTTATTTTGCACTATCACCAAATTGTATTTTTATTGTATTTAAAATACTGCAACCATTTGGTGTCCAAGCCTAGCATGGATATTTGGGCCCAAATGTGTTTTCACACATTCAAGACCTGTACAAGTCATATTGGACTTGATTCATGGCCTTGGGTCCTGTATTTGAACTTTGGTTCAAATTATATACATGGACAAAATACGCAGATAATAAATTATTGTGTGCATTGCTATTTTTGAATTTCTAAAAATACTTAAAGTATTGCTAAAATTATGGAAAAATAGTTTTTAGATACTTTGTTAAGTTAGCTAATTTAGTATAATTTTTGTAGCATTTAATTTACTGTTTTGCCACTAGTTTGGCATATGAAACCAAAACTCATTTTCTGTATACTTAGGAAAACTGATTTTTATAAAATATTTGTACTGGTTAATAAATTCCAGAAAAATTATAATAAATTTCTATGATTAACAAGGATCACTTTGATACTTTACTTTAAGAAAAACTAGGCTTTTTGTCTATCTCTAAAATTGTTAGAACACAATGGTCTTTTGGTTTATTTGTTGTTTAATTACGACTTGTAACTTTTGTGCTATTTTTGAGTTTTAGTCGTGTTGAACCCCATCCCTCACTAGTGTAAAGACCCTAGAAAGTTAGTTAACATAGTGTGTCACCCCACATTGGTCTCCTATGCCAAGTCATCATTTTGGCTAGGTGCCCAGTCACAAGTCGTGTTTCACCATTTAGTGTCCTAGTGTCTTAGCTTAGTGTAAAACTAAGTTGTTATATTTACTTCTACAGTGACGAGTTACCAGACATCCATAGCACATTTATCGCAGCTTGTTTTGCTTTGCTAGAGGCAAGTACTTTCTACGAACTTTACATATTGTCACATAAAATGAACTGCAAACCCCACCATGTTACATGCTGATCCTTGGGGTAGCAAGTTAGATCTCTACATGTTGTACTTTCAGTTACTACCATGCTTAGAACAGTCTTGATGCATCTCTCAAATGATTAGAATATGGGTTATGGGGAAACTGATAGTAGAGTACGTGATCATACCCCCTCTTCAGTACCGAGCAAAGTTACATTTTATATGATACTGCGCCGTAGGCCTTACTCTCCAAGCTGTATTTGTACGTGTGTACATATATCGCCTTTACACTTGTACATATGTACATTTTATTTACATTGTGCCTCAGTACATTGTACACCTATTGACCGATCATGTACCTGCTACAGTTTTAAACATTACATATACATCTGTCTCTATGACATATGTGTCCTTGCCATGATAGACTGTGTGATGCCATGCTTTCCAGTTATTTCTCACATGTTCATTCTCATGTTCATTTCCATGTTTCATATGCTAGTTTGCCATATTTAGTACTTGCTTCCGTCCTGACAGGATAACGTTGTAGGTATACTTACTGAGGAGGAGTTGCTCTGTGATTCGTATTATGGAGTCACTGCCGAGGACCCGGTTTTGCCATACGAGGATGTTCCTGCGGGGAGACTCGTCTAGTTTGCTTAGCTGCTTGGGATACTTAGTGTAGTCATGTATTAGACTATACCATTTTGTAACTGGACATGTATCCAGTTTTACATTTTAGTTTACTTGTACTTGGATATTTTACTATATACGACGACTTTTGTGTTTGGAGCATTTATGATTCTTCTTCACTTATAGAACTGTTAGCACATTTAGTCTTATCTTGTTATCTCTAGAACAGCTTACTGCGCTTTATCTTAAGCATAGGCTGGACATGGCTCGGCCCGGCCCAACAATTTGGGTGACGGGTCGTGACAGTAGGACCACGAACAATGCCGCTGAAGAAGACGACATAGGGAACAATAAGGAAGGACCAGGACAGATCAACGATACAAGCATAGGATCAGGACAAGTGTAAGCCCCCTGAATTTCAGGGTTTATTTTTATTTTTCTGAATAAATTATTTTCGATAAATATATTATTATTTAATTGTTTTAGATAATTAATGTTCCTTCCCGTGTCTTTGACTTCTGGAGCGTCAGGGATACCAATCTCTGTAAACTCTCTTCACGAGATTTAAAGTAGACAAGATTATCTTTGTTTTGATATATCCTGTCCCACTTGAATTCGTTCCCTTGTGCTCTTTTTGTATCGCGCAAGTTCGGGTCAACTTAGACCGATTAATTATTCAATAATTATTCCCACTTTTATTTTTGATCATCGTTTGCACGTTACCGTTGCTTTTAATTTAGGAGCACCAGATCAGCCATTTTCTCGAAACCAACTTCTCATAAATGATCTACTCGAGACGCTCTCCACCCATGACCTTCGTGTCCCACTCAGACACTCTATTTTGTGCTCCATTTTCTTCGCACAACTTCCGGGTCAATTTAGGCCGATTTATTTTCGATCGTAAAACCTGATTTATTTTCCGATTTAATTTCGGGACCCGACATCGATCCAGCCTGTCAACCCAAAGTATGGACGCGGCCCATACGAAGCCTACTACCCACATGAAACTTGTGTCCCATTTATTGGAGTCCCCGCGTATTATTTATTTACCCGTGATCATAAATACGTATTTAATTCAATTATTGCCCCCTGTCCGATTTCGACCCGACCCGGTTCGACCGAACCAGAACCCAAGCTCCAGGTTGCCCTCTCATGACTGCTCAAATACCCCGCTTAATTTTTCTATTTTTCCTATTTTGGAAATATCACTTCCTCTCTCTACTTTACAAATATCTATACATATAATTTATACATACATATATATATAACTCTCTTTTCTCTCTCTTCCTAAAATAACTCCCACACAACATCCCTCCCCCAATGCCAGCCGACCTCACCCTCTCTCTACTTTCTCTCACTTTCTCTCTCCCCCTCATTAATATCTACTTCTTTCTATTCTTTATATAATATATACACATATATATTATATATATAAATCTCTCTCTCTTTCTCTACTATTATTCAAACTCACACATCACCACCTCACCCCTCACCTCCACCTCACAGCACTCTCCCCCCCTTGGACCGACATCAATCCCACTCTTCCCTCTCTCTATAATATCTATTATAACTCTCTCTCTCTTCTTATATACACACACCTAAACATATATGTCACTCTCTCCCTCTATTTTTACAGCCAACACCACCCTCCTCTTCATTTACATCATCATCATCACTCCATTCTCTCCATCTCCTCCTCCCTAACCCGACAACTTCACCACCCTCTCCTCCTTCCTCCTCCACCACCAACTCCATCACCAACACCACAAGCAACATCATCACCACCATCTTCATCAACACAACACCACCACCATCACTACAAACCATCACTACCACTCCCACCATCGTCACCACCGCGCACCACCCGAACCACCGCAGCCCACCGTACCGCCTGGCCGCCGTGCGCCACCACGTGGCCGGCGCGCCACCGCAGCGAGGTGGCAGCAGCTGCGACAGCAGCAGCACAAGGCGCTGCAGCAGCGCGCATGCACGGCCGCGCGCGCGCACCGGCAGCCGCGCGCGCGCACTGGCAGCCGCGCGCCGCCGCGGCCGTCGTCGTCGCCGGCGAGCACCCCCCCCTGGCCGGGCGAACCCTGGGCGACCTCCCTGTGGCGGCCACCGTCCTCTGGGACGCGCCGCCTAGGCGTTTCGTGCGTTTCGCACGGGTTCCCGCCGTGACGCGCGCGGGAACGGAACTCTGAATCGCGTCTCGAAACAGCAACTTCGCATCGATTTTCTGGGAGATCCGACCGTTGGATCGGCGAACTCTTTGCTCCGTCGCAATCTCGGTATATCCATCTTCACTCCTGTCAATTTTCGTCCGTTAATTTTGTCGTTTGATACCTCAAAACTGGCCACCAAGTTGACATTTTAAATTGAACTGTTTTTGGACAGTTTCGTGGAGCCGACTTCGTCAGCTCGTAACTTCGCCGTCGCAGCTCCGTTTTGCGCACCGTCAGTTCCAGTGCACAGCTGGTATAACCATCTTCCTGTCTCCTTTAGATTTCGTTTCATTTTAAGCACGTTCGGTTGGTCGAATTCGACGCCAAAGTTGGCCGTCCGAATTCTTTAATTTGCACTTGTTAAATTCCAATTTTGAACCCGGGACTCCGGATTCAATTTCTGACACCACCAGTAGACTCGTGGCGTCGTTCTGGCTTGTTTTCATATAAAGTTTGCTTGATTTGGAGAACGTGGGCCCTGGCACGCATTTCGGTGCAAAGCGGGTCCCACTTTTCGAGTCAACGGGTCACTTTGTGTTCGGCTCATCGGAATCCCATTCTGGATATACCGTTGAGTTCGTATCGTCATTCTGGACTCGTTGACATATAATTTGTTGAGTTTTGAAGACATTTGCTCCGGCACGCATTTCCGTGCAAATCGGATACCAAGTGTCGCGTCAACGTATCATTTTGAGATCGGCACATCGGAATTCCATTTTGGACATACCGTTGGGTTCGTATCATCATTCTGGATTCGTGGACATATAATTTGCTAGGTTTTGTAGACTTCTTTCCCGACACGCTTTTCGGTGCAAAGTGTGTCCAACGGCGGACATTATTTTGACCCAAAATTACCGTTTTGCCCCTGTGTCCAAATTGGACTTATGGGTAGGCTATCCTAGCTGATTTGACCGTTCTGGACACGTTGGTGATATTTATTTTATCATCCGACGACATCTGTAGATTTTGATTATGTATTATCCTTAATTTCTAATTAATTATTTCCTAGATATTGTTACTTTCTGGTTTTGAATTTTTATATATATTTTAATTGCCGTAAAAATATTGGAAAAATGGTATTTAAATATTATGTTAATTTAGCTAATTTATTATAATTTTTCTAGCATTTATTAAGTGCTTTTGGTATTTTATAAAAATAGGAAAACGGAACTCATTTTTAGTATATTTATGTTTGCTGATTTTTAATAAATATTTATGAGGGTTTATAAATCCCAGAAAAATTAGTATAAATTTCTATAATTAACAAGAATTATTTTGGTACTTTATTTTATATATATTTAGGCTTTTTGTCTATCTCTAAAATTGTTGGAACTTAGTGTACAGTTTGATTTATTTATTAAATAATTACGACTTTCAATATTTTGCGTTGATTTGAGTTGTTTTAGTATTGGACCTCACCCCGCACTAGTGTAAAGACCCTAGAGAGTTAGTTTGTGTATAGTGGCACTCTACATTAGACTTTTGTGTTAGGTCCCCACTTAGTTAGTATCCAGTTAGGAGTCATGTCACACCACTAGTATATTGTTGAACATAGCTTAGAACTGAGTTTGTATATCATTATTGACAGGACACCGGACATCTATAGCTTCGTACTAGTATTCTTGCTTTGCTCGAGGCAAGTACATCTACACACTCATTTACTGTCTTTTAATGTTAGAACATGTATTAGCCCTGTTAAAATACTGCTTTCTGAATAACTGCAAGATTATGTCTTTACATGTTACATTAATTTGGTCCCTACCATGTTTAGGACAGTTCTTATATCTTCACATGTTTCATACTGGTTCTCGGTACATGTTTCACTATGCTTTATACTGCTCTGAGCATTCACGAGTTTTATACTGCTTCCAGTACCTGCCATGCTTATACTGCTCTCGTATCTCTCACATGTTAGAATATGGGTTATGGGGAAACTGACAGTTGAGTACGTGATCATGCCCCCCCATTTCCGGCGACCTTGATGCCGTGTAAGGACGACATTATGCATGTAGACCTTGCCATAGGCCCAAAACCACGCGGACTTGTACGTGTGTACATTTAGGCATGTACGGAAGTACATATGGTTCTTATCGGTGCCACAGCACCATCACCTATTGACCGATCACGTACCTGCTACAGTTTTAAACATTACATATACATCTGTCTTTATGACATATGTATCCTTGCCATGATAGACTATGAGAAATGCCATGTTCCCTATGTTACTATGATACTTGATCCCAGTTGTACCATGAGGCCATGTTTCCAGTATTTCTTGTTTTATAGACTTATCACAACATGATTCTTGTTGTACATCTCTTTCATTATATGTTCAGTACTTTAGTTGTAGAGGTTGTACTTGCTCCCGTCCTGACAGGATAACGTTGTAGGTATACTTTCTGAGGAGAAACGCTATGTGTTACATATTATGGTACTGCATTCAGGACCTGGCCTTAGCTCCAGAAGAGGCCCCAGCGGGGAACCTTGCTTAGTTATTTTTATGTGTTTTGAGACTGAGACTTTGGTATGTTCTTATATTTGGATACTGGACTTTGTCTCCAGTTAGATTCTTTGGTTATGTATTATTAAGTCTGTGCTTATGTTACCTTCGCTTATAGATACTGTGTTGTGATGAACATTTAAATATGATTTTAGAACTGTTAGTAGCTTAGATTATTTATTGTCTATTCTTAGAACAGCTTACTGCGCTTTAACCAAGCGTAGGCTGGACATGGCTCGGCCCGGCCCAACAATTTGGGTATCGGGTCGTGACAACAAGAATTTAGGGATTCAGAGGATATGAGCAGAGTTCAAGGACGGATATTGATTGAGACATCTATTCGGTAAACTCTCACATATCTTGATTTACAAGACCTGCATGGGCCACCACTTAAACCATGTCACGCCCCAGAACCAGAATACTGGAGAGCGGGGGCAGACATAGCCAGCTACGTATATGAAATGGAATCCATCTCGCTATACGGTCACGGCTGTCTAGATACATGAGGGTTTATCTACAAGCCAACAGTCTCTTAAGGTCATGAACAAGCCTAGTGTCTCAATCACAAACAAGTAAGTAAAGTCACAAGATGTATGATCATTAAATATACAATAGTAAGGCATCCCAAACATTACATATTCAGTTGATCATGAAGCTAGTCATTACAAAATGTCAGGACTAGCAAGAGTTTAGTCATACATGATCAACCCTAGGATCTGTCAATCATGTTACAGCCCGTAGGCAGACAGTAAGTAAATGCAGTCGAGCTAAACAGGTGCTCGTCGGCTAAACGCCTCAAAAGAATAATTTTTATAATAGAGTGGGAGAGCCAAAAATAACCCACTCGTTGCCAGGATTTCTTCTAGTGTTCACCATTTGGCAGGAAGGTCGGTAGATCCCCTGGAGCTGCTCCAAAATCTGGCCATACAAAACCAGTTGGGTCAGACCCTAAAAGAGCAAGTGCCATAAAGGAGGCTTCACTTAAGAACTAAAACCAGCAATCAGCATAAGATATAAATAAAAGTAAGAACTGGAAATAAGAAAAATATACCAGGATGATATACGACGAGATAACCAGGGAACTATTCAGATAACCAGGTTACAACCCGTAAACCAAACAAGGACCGGGGTTGTAACCCTTCGTCTGAACAGAACTTGGAATTCTCACCATTTATCGGTAAAATAAATACAAGCATTTGGTCATGCAGCAATCTGGAACAGGATCAGGGCAAGACTAGACTGGTTAGACTCCGTCCAATCACTTCACGGCCAAGCAAGAATTACGGCTTGATACTTTAACTAACTAGGGTTGTCACAAGCCTAATTACTAACAAGATGCAGTGAGATTATTCCACAGCCACAAGCCCTGCAGACCATCCAGGTTACCCAGGTGGAAAGATTAGGATTGAATTCAGGTGGGTACATCGTCCAGGAAACGCATGTACCCTTAAGTAGCTTAAAGGGTGCAACACATGACAGTGTGCTGGAAATGTGCCCTACTCGACGGCAGGCTACAGATCCCAGGCGCGCCCAGGTAACGGGATTGCCTGTAGCTGGGAAATCTCTTCATGACTACTGTGTTATTCTAGTTATTAGCCTTAGTCCATTTTAGTGGGGTGCTCCTGACCGTGGTACTCAGGAGTCCCATCCTAGACATGATGCAAGACAGGACTGGTTTATTTATACAAGCACAATCGCCCACGGTGTCCAGGTTATTTATTCTTGTCAAGTCATGTCATGTCAGGTAGCCGTCGCAACAGCTTATCAAGGTAAATCATGTCAGATTATCAGGTCAAGTGTACTAGTCAGGAGTGCGCCACGACGGGCCACTATCAGGTCATGTCAGGTTACTCATGTCGGGAGTGCACCACTACGGGTCACTATCGTGTCAGGCTCAGTTATCAATTCCAAACATATCAAGTAAATTCAGGATTATCAAGTTCAGGACAAAAGAGCCAAGCTTAAGGAAAATAAAACCAAATCTGACACGCTGACATGAGACCAAGTCAGCCAAAGGCCATACGCTCAGGTCAAACTATGCTCAGGCCAGCGTACACCTTGCTCGCTTAAGCTAGCGTACCAAGGCACGCGTACGCTCAAGCTACAGGTCAGCGTACGCTCAAGCTAGCGTACCAAAGGGTCCATACACTTCCAATGGAAACGTACGCAAGGGTCAACGTACACAAGGGCACGCTCAAGCTACAGGTCAGCGTACGCTCAAGCTAGCATACGCTCAAGACTGCGTACGCTTGAGCTAGCGTACGAAAGGGTCTAGGGCACGCTCATGCTAGCGTACGTAAAAGACACGCTGCCAACAGGCAGCGTATCAAGGCTAGCGTACGCTCGTTAAAGAGCAGCGTACCAAGGCTAGCGTACACTCGCTAAAGAGCAGCGTACCAAGGCTAGCGTACGCTCGCTAAAGAGCAGCGTACAGCTCAGTGGCGTAAGCTAAAAAGCTAGCTCACTGTTCACTGTCTTCTCCAAATGGCAAGAACAGCAAGAACTCTAAAGTTGAATCTAAGCTTCAACAGTCCATATCTTGGTCAAAATAAGTCCAAATCCAACTTTGCAAAGTTCTATCTTGGGTGAAATTCAATTCTCTCCAACATAAGAACATCAAAACCCATAAAAATACAACTTAAATAGATCAAAACCATGCAAAACCGAAAATAGAAGAAACTTAGATCTAGAACAATGGAGACTCCAAATCACAAAATATCAAGTTCTAATGTTGATCACCATGGCCTAATCTAGCTAATGGACAAATAAAAAGTGGTTCTCAAGTGGTGGCAAGGTGCACTTGCCTAGACCTCTCTCTCTTCTCTCCTCTCTCTTTGGTAGGTGAAGGGAGTAAATGAGGAAGAAGAAGATGAATAATGAAGAGAGAGAATGAAGAGGGCTAATAAATACAAATGGTGGTGGTAGGTAGGGGTTCACCTTGGGTTCATCATGAACCAAATCAAAACCAAGCCAAGCCGAACCAACCAACCCGGGCCAAGAATAAACCAAGCCAAGCCATGAAGAAAACTAAACAAGGAATCATGCAATACAAGAATAAATACGTACACGTATTCCAGAAATACGTAATACGAACCACAGGCATTAAACTTGTCGTCTTTGTAGTACAGCATGCACCCATTGCGACAAGAATCGATTTTCTCGTATCCCATCAAGAACGATCTCACCATCCTCTTAGACCGGTAGAAGTCCTTAGGCAACTTAGCACCCGCCGGCAAGATCTCTATAATCAACTCCAACACTCGGTTGTAGCATTCTTGCGACATGTTAAAATCTGACTTAATGCTCAACAGTCTTGTAACCACCTCCAACGGTGAATGATCCTCACAATCAGGATACAATGGAGTCCTTGCATTCTCCAGCAACTCCATGAACTGTGCAACATCGGCATTCGGTGCCTCCTCAGGTGCATCATGAAAGAAACTAGGTCCCGCAGCTTCGAAAACCATGTTCACGCACCCGTCGTCGTATGTATGATTATCTGAAACAAAATTAGGTCCCGCATGCATATACGGCTCAACATAAGGCTCCGGCTCTGATGCTAAAGACACAAGTTCTCCGTGTGCGGTCCATTGATAGTAATTAGGCATAAAACCCCTCGAGTACAAATGATATGTCACTTCCACTTCTGGATAATATTTCACGTTATAACATTTCACACACGGACACTTAATTTTGGTACCGTCCATGTACTGAGGGAACGCCTTAGCAAACTGCAGGAACTGCTCTACTCCCGCTATGTATTCATCCCGTACACCACACATATCATCAGGACGACGATTGTACATCCATGAACGATTTCACAAGTAGTAATTCATATCCATTTGGAAATAATTCTGCAAAGATGGACATACATTATCCAATAGGCATAAATTCGTATATTATGTCTTATTATGGGACACACATTAGTAGCGGACAGTTACTAATAACAATGATATGCAATCTAGGTCAAACTAGGTTGTACTAAGTCAAACAAAGTTAAACAAGGTCAAGCTAAGTCAAACAAAGTCAAACAAGGTCAAAGTAGGTCAAGGGTTGACCTATAGTTGACTTTGTTAACTCTTAGTCCAATCTAGGTCAGATGTTGACTCTACTTTGACTTTCAGTCAAAATAGTCAACCTTGGACAAACAAGGTCAAATCTAAGTCAAATATCCTATTTCTAGTCATTACCTACCAAGGTACCCTTTACCTTATCGCTATTGGTATCCCAATACCAATACCTTAAGTTGGTACCCTTTACCTTATCGCTATTGGTATCCTTTACCTTATCGCTATTGGTATCCCAATACCAATACCGCGGCAACATGGTTGGTACATTAAGGGTCTTTGACAAGGTGACATATTGCGAAAAGATATATCCTTATATATAGTTCTCCTACGGATTTTTTTTAACATTACGTAGGAGAACTATAAGGATATATATGTTCACAACATGTCACCTCCTCAAAGACCCTTAATGTGACAACCATGTCACCCTCTCAGTCATATCCCTGACCTACGATGCAGCTGCATGCATTTAACATATCACGGTTTATAGCATTTTGGGTTGAATTTGGGTTTACCCCTATGTTCAGTGATGAACAGTGATTCCTGGTATTTTTCAGATTCTTAAAATAAATTTTAAATAGATTTTTGATTGTATATATATGTGTATTTGTGTGTATATACATTGTATACATATATATTTATATATGTATTTGTGTGTGTATGTAAGTGTGTGAGTATATATATACATGTATATATGTAGATATGTGTATTTATATATATAGGTATATATGTATGTATTGTGTGTGTGTGTGTGTGTTCCCAGTTTTCTGAGGTTAACCCCCTTCCCTGTCACAGCATTGCACACACACACACACACACACACACATATGTGTCATACACCCCTCTCACACACACTCTCTTGTACACACACCCTCACACCCCTTCACCCTCTCATTTTACTCTCTCTCTATAATTATGTTATGTATATATATATATATATATATATATATATATATATATATATATATATATATATATATAATCTACTGTATATATAATCTACTGTATATATATATATATATGTTATATATAGAGTATTATATATACAGTAGATTATATATATATATATATATATATATATATATATATATATATATATATATATATATATATATATATATATATATATATATATATATTACTCTCTCTCTATAATTATGTTATGTATATATATATATATATATATATATATATATATATATATATATATATATATATATATATATATATATATATATAAATATATATATATATATATATATATATATATATATATATATATATATATATGTTATATATAGAGTATTATATATACAGTAGATTATATATATATATATATATATATATATATATATATATATATATATATATATATATATATATATATATATATATATATATATATATATATATATATATATAATGAGGTTATATAGATATGGTATTATATAATATATATAATGAGGTTATATATAATGAGGTTATATAGATATGGTATTATATAGATATGGTATCACATCTAATTACAAGGGTCGATCAAAACTGGATTAGAGCATATAATGTGTTGTATCCTGTGTTGTGTCCTGTGTCCTGTGTCCTGTGTCACAGAGTCGTGTCCGAAATAGGGTTAGGGTCCTGTCCCCTGCCTCCCTCCCCCCTACCCCTGCACCCACCCACCCCTTCCCCCTTCCCCCCTACCCCCCTCGACAGCAAGACCCTCCCTCCCCTGCCCCCCCTCCCCCTACCCCTGCACCCACCCCAACCCTGCCCCCATCGACAGCAAGACCCCCCCACCCCCGGGTACCCCCACCCCTCCCTCCACCGCTCGACAATAAGACCCCCCACCCCACCCTCCCCCCCTCGACAGCAAGACCACCCTAGCTAGGGTTAGGGTTCTCGTGTCCGTGTTTGTGTCTAGATAGCTAGGGCTAGGGTTAGGGTTTACCTGAGGAGGGTGGCTTCGTCGGAGGATGGAGGCGGCGAGGAGGGTGGCTTCGTCGAAGGATGGAGGCGGCGAGGAGGGTGGCTTCGTCGGAGGAGGGAGGCTGGTCGCCGGAGGGAGGGGTCAGCGGGCGAGCGGGGTCGTCGGGGGGAGAAGGGGAGGGTGTCGCCGGAGGGAGGGTTCGCCGGAGGGGAGGGTTCGCCGGGGGGAGAGGGGAGAGGGGGATCGAGCTGGAACAAAAAAATTTGGGGTAAAAAATTGTGATTTCGATCGGGCCAGTAACCCTATATGAAATACGTCAGCGACGTATAAAATCTACGTCGCAAAATGTCGCAATACAGCGACGTAAACAAATATCCGTCGCAAAACGTCGCCATTCAGTGACGTAATAAACTCTACGTCGCGGAACGTCGCTACGCAGCGACGGTCAGCGACGTGTAACACTAGGAGTCGCTATAGTCAATTATCGGCGACTGCTTTTTCCGCCGTCGCTAATATACGTCGCTATTCTAGCAGATTTTAGTCGTGATACTACTTCCAGTGGATAAAAATTTTGTATGAAAAAAAAACGTAATTGAAATTGCATAAGAGCATCATTAGTAAGGCCCATCCCATTTTCTAGATTCTAGATTTAGAATGTAGCACTGGCATACTTCCTATAACAAGCCCGTCTAGCTCAGTTGGTAGAGCGCAAGGCTCTTAACCTTGTGGTCGTGGGTTCGAGCCCCACGGTGGGCGATTTATTTTTATTTTTTAGATTGTTACAAAAGTTGAGAATAATTTTTTTTTAATTGTTACAAAAGTTGAGAATGGAGAGTGTCTTTGTATCCGAGCTAGGAACATTAACTTAATTAATTGTATATACATGTGCAGTACTTGGTATCGAGATTTTGGAGGTCCTATATAAAAATAAAACTTTTAGCCTCTACAAATATTCGAAATAAAATTATAAATCAATAAATTAAGGATGGAGTGTGGCATTACTTGCTAAATACTAAGGCCATCTTCAATGAAGGTTTCTATCTCCCATATTGCTATAATATTTTCTATCCTACATGGTAGTGATTCAGTATACAGAGTTTCTATGAGGGTTTATGTGTAGAAACTTTTCAATGGAACTTCTACGAGGGTTTCATAGAAACTTTTCATCAATCATACCAATTAATATTTGGTACCACATCATCAAATTAATTATTTTATTTGTTGTCATATATGATAGAAATGGAGAAGAAAGTGTTTATTTGTATGTGCAGTTTCTATATAAAACTCTGCCAACTAGGATAGAAATTCACATAAATTACAATGACATGTAGGATAGAGACCTGATTTTAGAAATCTCCATTGGAGATGGCTTAATGTTTACTAACATAGGGTGGAAGAGACGTGTGATAAATCATAATGGACAAGGATCGGTCCTCCAAAAAATTTTAAAATATTAAAAAAAAAAGTTATGTAATTTTAAATTATATATAAAAATATGTCAATATACAAAGAGTAAGAAAGTTTCAGTTGTTGTAGTGCTCAGGGCATTTAATTTCATTTTTTTTTTCTAATTCTAATGAAAGAGAAATAGAAGGGTTAGGATTTTTTTTGTCATTTGATACTTTTGGCCAACTTCGTTAGGTATAAATTGTCTAATTATAGTTGAGTTATTTAATATAATAGTAAAATATAGGGTACCAATTAGAAAATTTTAAATATTGTAGGACATTTAGATGAAGAAAAAAAGTTAAATTTCACTGTAATACATGACAATTTATTGTAATACCACAATCCATCCTTAATTAATTTGTCAATCCATCCTTAATAACAAAATGATGAAAGGATAACTTTTAGTGAATATTAATTTGTCAATCCATTCCATGATCTGATTTAACTGTTTACCTACCGTTCCTAGTGTTAGTCTCGGGGCTTGACCAAAGATGGTAGACTCTATGTCGAGATCAAACAAACGTCCACCTTCTGATAATCCTCGAGATCCAAGAGGAACACTATAATATGAATCTGATTACAAAAGCAACAATAATCAGAAAAATAAATCTCACGTTCTTTCTCGCAATCGCAGTTGCTGACGGACAGAACTGAGTTCAGAAAATAAATCTCTCGTTCTTCCTTGCAATCGCAGTTGCAGACGGACAGAACTGAGTTACAACTCAGATGAAGGAGAAGAAAAAAGATGAAGAGGAAAGGTTCTTGCTGGGGTGATTAAGATCACCGTTGCTCAAAGCAAGATTCGCCCCAACACGATCTGCTTCCAGGAACCAGCAAGTTCACGAAAAACTTCTGGAACGCTCGTAAGTCAATATTTGAGACTTGAACGGGCTTCCTGGACTTTACAGACTCCCTTAACCCTCTTCTTGGTACATCTTTCAAAGGAGGCCAAGGGGCTCTATTTATAGATTGGAGTGAGACTTCACCTCTTCTCCTATCCGATGTGGGACTAAAATACCAATACTCAAAAATAGAGTTTGATATTTTAGATCATCCCACAATCAGCAAAAAAGTGTGCCAGTCCACGCCTACCTCCCGAACACTCTCGTGCATGCACGAGACATCCTGGAGTCCGTGTCCGAGTCGGCACAACAAAAATCAACTTGCATCCTTGTTGAAATTAATCCTTTTTCCTTCTAGGAAAATACTCCCACATGGCACACACTTGTGCCCCACCTGTCACGACCCGCACCCGGATATACGGGTACGAATACGTGGGCCACGCCCAGCCTACGCCGCAGTATCGGCAGTAGAGCGCTGTCAAGTACCCTATACTAACTACAACATCTAAAGATCCATAACTAGAAATGTACTCATGTCACATCACGAAAACTAAGGAAGATAAGACAGAAAATAATAACAATATCACTAGAACAACTAGAATCTACAAGGATCATAAGACAGTAAAATAAAGAAGGAACAACAAGACTAACTAAGGATAACTACCAGGCAACTCACATAGAAGAATAGTGAGATCCACCTCAGCTAGCAATATCATGAAGTCCAATACTGAGGGCACAACTACTCCTAAAATTTGTCAACATATCCAGTCAGGATGGAATGAGCACAAATCTCAAATAACAGTTCTAATTATACGATATTGAAAATGTAGCAGTAAATAGAGAGAATATACAAGAAATCATGAAATGTACATGTGAGTATCATGGCAAGGTAAGCTGTAAATTTAGAGCTAGAACAAGGCAAGTAAAACTGATCATGGCATGTACAAGAATCAAGAATCGTCTATCTAAGTGTGTGAGTACTAGCTACAACATGTGGCCGGCTTGGGTCTGCACAAGGTCATGATCTAGCCAATCAAACGTGTGGTGTATGATTGGCATTCACAAGGTTCACAAGATATACAATGTGGGTATTGACCACACATCTACACTAATACTCCCCGTCCCCGACTAGTATAGTGGATCCAACCATGATACATCATGACACGCGATTCTCTGAGAAGGTAGCTAGCCTTTGCAGGAATCGTGTCTATACAATGCACAAGGAACAAGAAAGACTTGCACAAGATATACCAAGGAAAGCGAGAATGACATCTCATGACGGGATCCAGAGAAATACCAATCCGTGTGAATAATGTGTCAAGAGAACAAGGATATCTACACTAAATACAAGAAACATAGACGATATCATAAAACAGAAATATTATCAGAGAATGTACTCGCCTGCGATCTGGTGGAATATGTCAACTGAGCCCTAGAACAGCGCCTCGAGGACCTATAGATGGAATACTGTATCAATATAAGGGTTTGGAAGTAAAATCAAGTCATACTAAGTCAAACTAGGTCAATGTAAGTTAAAGCAAGTCAAGGGCTGACTTACAGTTGACTTTTGGTCAACTGGTCAACTCTAGGTCAAACTAGGTCAAATGTTGACTCTACTTCGACGTTCAGTCAAAGCAGTCAACCATGGTCAAACAGGGTCAAGGCTAGTCTCTATAAACATCTACAGGGTCAACACATCAATTTCAGTGATTGTGAAATCACTGGAATCGATGGATCTCAAAATATAAACAAAAGAGAAATATTATAATAATAATAGGGTAAAAACCTACAGATGTTGTCGGATGGTGAAACTAACATCACCAACGTGTCCAGAATAGTCAAATCAGCTAGAATAGCCTATCCATAAGTCCAATTTGGACACAGGGGCAAAAAGGTAATTTTGGGTCATAACGGTGTCCGTGTCGGACCCACTTTGTACCGAAAAACGTACAAGAATACTAGTCTACCAAATCTAACAAATTATATGACTACGAATCTAGAATGATGATACGAACCCAACGGTATATCCAGAATTGGATTCCGTTGGCCTGATCTCAAATTGGTCCGTTGACCAGGACATTGAAATTCCGATTTGCACGAAAAAGCGTGTCGGAGCCAATGTCCTCAAAATTCAGCAAATTATATGTCAACGAGTCCAGAACAACGATACGAACTCAACGGTATGTCCAGATTTGGATTCCGATGAGCCGATCTCAAAATGACCCGTTGACCCGGATATTGGTATCCGACTTGCACCGAAATGCGTGCTGGAACTAATGTCCACTAAACCTAGCAAATTATATGTCAACGAGTCCAAAATGACAATACGAACTCAACGGTATATCTAGAATTTGATTCCGATGAGCCGACTTCAAAAAGTCCCGTTGACCCGGACCGTGGGGCCCGTTTTGCACCGAAATACGTGCCAGGGCTCACGTCCTCCAAATCTAACAAACTTTATATAAAAATGTGCCAGAATGATGCCATGAGTCTACTGATGGTGTCAGAAATTGAATCCGGAGTTCCGAGTTCAAAAATGGAATTTTACAACTTGGAAATTACGAATTCGGACGGCCAACTTTGGCGTCGAATTCAACCAATCAAACGTGCTCACAATGAAACGAAACTTAAGGGATAGGAAAAGGGTAATACCAGCTTCGCATAGGAACCTGTAGCAGATCAGATGGAGCTGCGACGGCGGAGTTACGAGCCGACGAAGTTGGCTCCACAAAACTGTCCAAAAATAACACAATTTAAACGGTCAACTTGGTGGCCGGTTTTGATGTATCAAACGGCAAAATTAACGGACGAAAATTGAGGGGAGTAAAGAACTATATACCGAGATTGAGATGGAGCGAAGAAATTGCCGATCCAACGGTCGGATTTTCCGAAAAATGCATGCAAAGTTGCTGCGACGAGGCACACATTCTGAATTCCGTCCGCGCACGCGTCGAGGGGATTCAGTGCAAAATGCACGAATCGACTATACGGCGCGTCGAGGAATAGGGCAGTGGCTATGGGGCCTGTCCAGGGGTTCGCCGGAGGGGGTGCGACCGGCCAAGGGGGCGACCACGACAGTGGCGTGCAGTGGTGCGCGGTGGGGCGCGGCTACCGGCGTGACGAAGCACTGCAGCTGCTGCTGATGCTACTTGCTATGACTGCTATTTGCTGCTGCTGCAGCGTGCGGCCAGCGCGGCGGCAGCGCGGCACGACGACGGCCCAGCGGAGCACAGCGGCAGTCGTGGAGCTTGGAAGGTGGCGTGTGGTGGTGATGTTGTAGTGGTGTTCGGTGGTGGTTGAAGTGGTGGTGATGGTTGAAGTAGCGGTGGTGGAGGAGGCTCGGGATGGAGGAGCTGGTGGCAGCGCCGGCGGGGTGCCCGCACGGTAGGGCGGCGACGGCGACGGCGGGGTGCCCGCGCAGTGGGGCGACGACGGCGGGGTGCCCGCACGGTGGGAAGGAGTAGGAGAAGAAAAGAAAAGGAATGGTGGTGGTGGTTTGATGGTGAGGGTGGTGGTGTTGGTGGTTTGTGGAGGTGGTGATGAAGAAAAAAATGAAGATGAAGAAGGAAATGAAGAAGGAGAAAAAAAATATTAATGAAGAAGAAGATGGGGGTGTGGTCGTTCACGTACAGGAGAGGGGTGGGGAGGTGAGTTGAGTGTGTAGCTAAGGAGAGAGAGAGATATAGTATATATTATGTGTGTATAATATATAAAGAGGGAGAGAAAGAGAGTGAGAGACATTAATGAGATGGAGAGAGAGAGAGAAAGAAAAAGTAGGAGGGAGGGGTGTTCGGCCACATGGGGGGGGGGGTTTGCTGGTGTGAAGAGAGAGTGAGGGTGATGGGTGAGAGAGAAAGTGAGATATTATATATGTATGTATATATTATATGTATATATATGTGTATATATATACAAATGAGAGAATTAGATATTTATACATAAAGAGAGATATTTAGAGTAGAGAAAAAATGTCAGTGGGGTGTTTGGGCAGTCATGATGGAGTGTAACATGGAGCTGGGGTTGGGTTCAGTGGAGCCGGGTTGGGCCAAAATGGACTAGGTGCAATAAATAAATTATTTTTAGGTATTTATAATCATGGGTAAATAAGTAGCATGTGGGGACTCAAATAAATGGGACAGAAGTGTCATGCGGGTAGTAGGCTTTGTGTGGGCCATGTCCATATTGGGGTTGACAGGTTTGGGTCGATGTCGGGTCCCGAAATTAAATTGGAAGTCAGGTCACAATTTACGGTAGATAATTAATTGGCCTAAATGTCACGACCCGCACCCTGATTAGGGGCACGAGTACGTGGTTACGTCCAGCCTACGTCGCAGCATCGGCGGTAGAACGCTGCCTAGGTCATCTATAAATACTACAACTAAACAGATAAAGGTCCCTGTACAGTATATACACTCCGAATGGAGGTGACATAGCAATACAGTCTCAATCACAAAGCAAACTAGGATAGATAGCACGAAAAGAAATATGATAGATAAAGCAGGAATAAGTTCGAGATCCGCACAAGTCCAAAACTAAACATAACATCACAGAATATAATATAATACTACAGTCTGAAAAGTACTAGCTGGCTCGCAGGCCAGGCAAACCTAACTAAACTACACTACTCAGGGTGAGCAAAGTCTAGTGGCTCTACTATCAAGCCACGGTCCAAGTCTACTCCATCTAACCCGTCCCCATAATAGGTCGGGCAATCAGCCTCAGAATCATCTGTAAAATTGTCAACGGTATCCTGTCAGGAAAATGAGCAAGTACAAACACCAACAGCAGTTCTATATGAATTGACAAATACTATAAGAGACAGTGTAATAAAATACAAGACAAAGATATGTGAAATACAGGATAAAATCAGCAGGAAATGTATAATAGATGTGAGTACTGAATAGGACGACAATATATTGTAGAAGCATGGAAAAGAATAAAGAAAGGTCCATACGGCCAAGGATCCCCATGCGGCTCAGAGAGCCCATGTGGCTCAGGTGTCCATGCGGCTCAAGAGTCTATGCGGCTCGCATAATTCCATGCGGCCCAGAGAGGAGCCACGTGGCCTTCAACAGCTCTTTCCTTCGTCTTTTGCTGCATTTAATGCCCTGACGGCTGACAGCTCTGACAAATGACAGCTCTGACATAAAGGCGCAATAATGACTGACATAATGGCGTGTTCCTAGGGAAGAGAAGAAAATCTTCTCACAGCTGGCAGAATCCACCGAATCCCGAGGCATGCGGCTGCTGCATTTACGCGGCCACCCACTTCATGCGGCCGCCCATCTTCATGCGGCTGCATCCGTTATGCGGCCGCCTATCTTTATGCGGCTGTTCATCCTCATGCGGCTGTCCATCTCCATGCGGCCGCTCATCCTCATGCGGCCCGCTCATATGCGGCTCTGCCAAGACAGCCCAGCCGAGACACGTGGCGCTCTTCATGATAATCGAGACACATGGCAGTCTTACCCCCCTGGGAATTATGACTAATTACGAATCCTAATAAAATCAGATTTGTTGCAATCACCATAATTGTCCAGATCAGATCAAATCAAGCAAATTGGACACATGGCAGGCCATTACAAGTCGTAAATATTCATGACAATCAATATTTATTGCCCACAGAGATTTAATGCAATCACATTAATTGCTTAAATCTATTATATTCGAGATGGACGGCCCAGATTAATTAACTCTCAGGCCGCCGACTTTTGAGAATAGGCAATCATTGCAAACCCTAATGATGCCTCCCATTCTTATAAATAGCAAGGTGCCATTCCCTTGCAAAAGGATCTGGAGAGAATCAGAGAGAGAATATACAGAGATCAAAAGGACAGAGGAGCATATACAAAGAGAACAATGAGAGCATTTCTTCATCAACGCCAAGCAGTTCTTCTCCAGAGCCAAGGCTGCACCCGATCGTCCAAGGAGTAAGGCAGAGCGGCCGTCGCTTTCCCGAGCCTCTATCGTCACCCCCCCAGAAACTAAAATAAACAATTGTACTTAGATTGCTGTACCTAGGTTTTCGTCCCTAGGCTTTCTTTGTACAAGCGAGTTTGTATTGTGAGTCTAAGTTCAGTCCTCCTATATAAATTGTTCTGTACTTTTACAATCAATGGCAAATACGATGGCGACTCTGTTGGAGAAAAACTTCTCCACAGCTGAGAAGTTGGTGACATAATCGGATACAGCCAAACTTGGCTCCACACAACAGAAGATGGTTGTCCGCTTCGACCGAAAGGCGTTTGAATAAATGCTCTCCGACGTGAGCGCTGGCCCGGTCCAGAAGCAAACCCGCACAAAGAAGGCTCGCAGGGAGTGGAGGCCAAAATCATTTGCTCCTCCCAGGCCCTGGACGGAGTACTCTTTGCTGCCCAAGACGGCGAAGGCGACTCTCATGCGGCCCCACTTCAAGCCATAGAGGACTCTGCTATTGTCACGACCCGCTACCCAAATTGTTGGGCCGGGTCGAGTCTTGTCCAGCCTGCGTTTGAGATAAAGCGCAGTAAGCTGTTCTAGAGATAACAAGATAAGACTAAATGTGCTAACTGTTCTATAAGTGAATAAAAGTCATAAATGCTCCAAACACAAAAGTCGTCTCATATAGTAATAAGTCCAAGTACAAATCTGAAATGTAAAACTGGATACATGTCCAGTTATAAAATACGTAGTCTAATACATGACTACACTAAGTATCCCAAGCAACTACACAAACTAGACGAGTTTCCCTATAGGTACATCCTCGTAAGGCAAAGCCTGGTCCTCGGCAGTATCTCCATAATATGAGTCGCAGAGTAGCTCCTCCTCGGTAAGGATACCTACAACGTTATCATGTCAGGACGGGAGCAAGTACTGATTCTAGCAAACTAAATATACGAAGCATGAACAGGGATATAATAAACTGGAATCATGGCATATCATGGTTTAATTGGTTCTTTTAGAAATGACAACATATAGTTTAAAAGTTTTAAAACTGTAGCATGTACGTGAATCGGTCAATAGGTGAATAGGATGTACAGCGGCACATATCAAGTTTTTTTTGGCATGCACATACGTGCACGAACGGCATCGGTGTATATCTATATACAAACGCGGGATCAGAACATACGGCAAGGTCACATATAAAATGTCACCGAGCGCGGTAAATACATACGGAGAAGGGGGTCATGATCACGTACACTACTAGCAGTTTCCCCTTAACCCGTTATTTAAACATGTGAGAGATATGAGATACTGTCCTAAATATGACAGAGACTGAAAGTAAGGCAACATGTAAAGTTTGTAGAAAGTACTTGCCTCTAGCAGTTTATTGTTATAGCAGTATGTAAAGTTTGTAGAAAGTACTTGCCTCTAGCAAAGCAAGCTGCGATAAAAATGCTATAGATGCCTGGTAACTCGTCACTGTAGAAGTAAATACATAAACTTAGTTTTTACACTAAGCTAAAACACTAAGACACTAATTGGTGAAACACGACTTGTGATTGGGCACCTAGCCAAAATGATGACTTTAGCATAGGAGACCAATGTGGGGTGACACAATACTATAACTAACATACTAGGGTCTTTACACTAGTGAGGGGTGAGGTTCAATACGGCTATAACTCAAAATAACACAAAAAGTTGCAAGTCGTAATTATTCAATAAATAAATCAATTGAATATTGTGTTCCAATAATTTTTGAGATAGACAAAAAGCTCAATTTTATATAAAATAAAGTTCCAAAATGATCCTTGTTATTTATAGGAATTTATTATAATTTTTCTGGAATTTATTAACCAGTACATGTATTTTATAAAAATTAGTTTTCCTAAGTACACAGAAAATGAGTTCTGGTTTCATATGCCAAAATAGTGGCAAAACTGTAAATTAAATACTGTAAAAATTATGATAAATTATCTAAATTAACATAGTATCTAAATACTATTTTTCCAGAATTTTAACAGTAATTAAAGTATTTTTAGAAATTCAAAAACAACATTGTACACAATTAAAATTAAATAATTAATTATCTGCGTATTTTGTCCATGTACATAATTTGAACCAAAGTTCAAATACAGGACCCAAGGCCATGAATCAAGTCCAATATGACTTGTACAGGTCTTGAATGTGTGAAAACATATTTGGGCCCAAAAACCCATGCTAGGCTTGGACACCAAATGGTTGCAGTAATTAAAATACACAAAAATACAAAGACGTAAAAATACATAATAAATATTAATATTTTAACTATGTGAAATTATACATAGTAGTCACATAAATATGACAAGTATATGTATATATATTAAAGTATAATATATGTACAATATTACGTAAAGTATATAGACTAAAAATAGCTAACATATATATATAGTAGTCACATAAATATGACAAGTATATGTACATATATTAAAGTATAATATATGTACAATATTACGTAAAGTATATAGACTAAAAATAGCTATGTATATATATATATATATATATATATATATATATATATATATATATATATATATATATATATATATATATATATATATATATATATAGACTAAAAATAGCTATGTATACATATATATACATATATATGCATATATAACATTTTTAGTCTATATATGCATATATATGTATATATATGTATACATAGCTATTTTTAGTCTCTATATATAATATATATATATATATATATATATATATATAGATCTATATATATATATATAGATATATATATAAGAAATATATATATATATATCTAACTATTTATATATATATTATATATATATATATATATATATATATATATATATATATCTATATATATATATATATATATATATATATATATATTTAGATATATATATATATATATATATATTTTCTTATATATATATATATATATATATATATATATATATATATATATATATATTATATATATATATATATATATATATATATATATATATATATATATATATATATATATATAAGGAAATATATATATATATATCTAAGAAATAAATATATAATAATTATTTAAATAACAGTAAATATATATAATAATAGTTAATGTAATATATATATATATATAATAGTATACATATATATGCATAAAATACATATACACATATGCATATATGTATATATAATACATACATATACACTTATACATTTAAAATGCTAAATATAGAATATATATTTATATATATAAATACTGTACATATACGTATATATAACAGTATATATATATATAATAAAAATATATATAGAAATACATATATACATATATATATATATATATATATATATATATATATATATATATATATATCTAATATATATATATATATATATATATATATATATATAAACATAAAACAAAACAAAAGAAAAAGAAAGAGGAAAAGGAAAAGGAAAAGGAAAACATAACAGCGCGGGGGGGGGGGGGGGGGGGGGGGGGGGGGTTCGAACTCGGCCCTCTGGGTCGGGTTCTTAGGTTTAGTCGGGCTGGCCAGGGGGTCAGCCCGCAGCTTATGTTAGGGTTAGGATTCAGTTTAATTTATTTAGGTTTTTAAGCTAATAACAGTAAACCCGATATAACAAACCCTGTGTCCTGACAGTTAGGGACATAGGTGTCTTTGTGTCAGGGTCATTTACGACACGCACGAGTCTAGACACGCGTTTCCAAGTACTGGGCTAGGATCCTCGTGTCCGGGCGACCCTAATACGTGTGTACGAGACACGTACGACACATTTGGACGCTGCAGCTTACGTGTCCGATTTCTCGATGGGTTTCGAGGGTGCTCGACGGCGGCTGAGGCGACGTGGTCGCGGCGGAGTGGTGGCGATCGATTCGCCTCGTCACGGCGAACTTGTTGGCGGTGGTTGGGGGCGTCGAGCGTCGCTGTGGGGGTGGATTTTGGTAGGTGGCCGGAGTTAGGGTTACGGCTAGGTTGCCGGGGCGGTTGTGGGTGGCTGGGTGGTCGAAGTTAGTCTAGGGCTAGGGTTTAGGGGTCGGGGAGTTTTTATAGAGGACTTAGGTCGGTCGGGCTGGCCAGAGTCGGCCGGGAAACGCGGGGGTCTGGTCGACGTGGCGGTCGTCGGTCAGCCGAGTCGTCGGGGGTGGGTAGATTTAGGTTTTACACTGGGGTCCCTAGAGTTTAGGTAATTGCAAATAGACCCTAACAGTTACTGAATGCAAATTAAAATTTGCATTCCGCTTTAAAAACAATTAGTTATTTACAAACTAATACTGAAACAATTCTAATTATTACAAACTAATATTAAAACAATTCTGAAAATTACAAAATGGTATTAAAATATTTTAATAAATTGTAAAATGGTATTTTAGTATTTAAAACTAATTTAAAAATCATTTAAAAATTGTAGAAAAATTCCTAAAATCATAATAAAATATTTTATGGCTAAATATGACATTAACAACTAATTAACACTAATTAAATAAATTTTTGAAAAACATGGGCTCACAGCTGTCCCCAAGTCCGGCAGAGGAAAGCACTACGATGCTGGACTTGCAGGGACAAAGTGTGATTCTATGTGCTCCAGGAAGAAGCCAAACACTCATGCGGCCAAGACTGCCAGCCGCATGCATGATGCTCATGCGACCGAAACTGCCAGCCGTATGAAGAATATCCATGCGGCCAGAACTTCCAGCCGCATGGAGAAAACTCATGCGGCTGAGATTTCCAGCCGCATGAAGAAAGCCTATGCGGCCACAACTGCCAGCCGCAGGAAGCCTGTTGATTCCAGCCGCATGCCGCCTACTCCACGTGGCTCAGTCTTCGATCGCCTCTCCTATGGTCCTGATCTCTCATCCTCCCGAGAAAACATGTCTGACTCTCTCCAGCACCACTTAGACTCTTCCTACTATGTGCCCTCACGCACTAGAGTGAAGAAGTCTAGGGCAGCACGAGCTTGGCGAGCTCAGTCCGCTGTCCCGACCTCTGACCATCCGAGCGTTCCACATATGGTTATGCGGGCCTCTGATGGAAAGTTGTACAGAACCACTCGAGTCCAGCTCCCGGCGACAAACGGACAGAGTGGCTCCCAAAAGTCTCCCAAAATCCAGGGAGCAAACATGGTCGTTCCGAACCCATCTGACTTGCGTGAGGCTATCCTCCACAAGCGCAAGGAAAGAGAAGAGGCCTCGGTATGCAAAGAGTCCTTACATGGACGTCACTGCACCCAGGTCATTATTAACTGCTGTTGCAACAACGCGACAGCAAGAGAAGACCGGCAGTCTGTTTTCCAAAGGCTGCAACGACCAAGCTCAGAGGACGAAGCGCCTCCCGTCGTCTCTTGCAACTCTGCCCAGAAAATCCCTGCCGATGGGAGAGGGAAGAAGATAAACGTCCCCAGCCCGAAGATTTCAACCACTGTCGTCTAAACGGTTGTCCACCACCGGAGTTTTCCAAGGTACCCGGTCGAAGACAAAATCTACTACAGTAGAAGATTCATCATCCACACCACAGGGGGTTACTGAAACTGGGGGTAGCACTCCTCAGAACATCCACGATAATCCAATGTTCCAAGGAGACGGGCCCGGGGAAACAACTCTTCCATCAGATACAGCAGGTGCCGACGTCCCCGAGGACGTCCACGACTCTCAAGATGAAGCAAGCTCTGAAGCTGGGGGTACTATTCCTTCTGAGTCTGAACCAGAGGAAAACATTCTCGCATACCCCGATGACTTCTCTGTATAAGGGTATGATTCGGAGGGCACATCGTCCATCGTCCCTTTCATCTCGACTCGCGTTAGGACGGCGTTCGTGACAAGCGACGATCAGGATGGCCCCAGTGATCGCCAGCGCATCGACACTCTGGAAGCTATACTGCGCACCTTGGTCAAATCTGTGGACGAGATTAAAGCGGCTCTTCCAACTCTGCAAGGAGGGACGCCGGGCCAAACAAGCACGGGTCCTGCTGTCAATACGGACTCGAACTCAGCGGCACCGAACCCGGGCATTAATCCTCCTGAAATGACGGCTCCCACCGCTGCGGATGAGGCCAGGGAAGCAAGAAGAGAGGTCCAGGAGCTCCGAGCCATGTTTCACGCTCGAGAAATCTCTCAAGATCTCAGAATACGGCAACCATACCCCGCTGCATGGAGGGATGTCCCCTTCCCACCAAGATAAAAGCCGTTTCAACATCAATCCCTATGATGGCAAGACCTCCGCGAGTCGATACATCACTTACTTCGAGGTCACCACCGACCATCTGCCCATGACGATGCCATCCTTACACGATTATTCATCGGAGCATTGGAAGGGGTCGCCTTCGACTGGTACCGTAACCTGCCAGACAACTGCATCCACTCCTTTGCCAGATTCAAGTGCACGTTCTTGGAGAGATTCTACGAAGTAGGACAGGACGTCACAATGTCTACCCTCATGGACGTCGTCCAAGGGGAGAAGGAGCTGACAAGGAACAATATTGAGCGGTTTTGCCAAACCGCAATGAAGTTGCCGTCTGGTAATCCGGATTCTTCCTTGATTGAAATTTGCCAAAAGAGACTGCTCCCCATAATCTGTCTCTGGATGGGTGAAAGTCAATTCTGGGACTGGAAGACGTTTATCATCAGTTCCACTAGCGCCGAAGACAGATTAAAGAAGGCTCGCCAACTGGGATTGCACATCTCGAAGGAAGAGGACAAGGGCAAGCGCCCCAATACCAACAATAATAATGGTGGTAACTCCTCCAACAATCGGAACAGCAAGGGCAAGCAGGCTATGGTGGCTGACACAGCCCAGTAACCTGAGTCAAAACCGGCAAACAAATAATGGCCGCAAATGACCTACTCCTTCGAAGACGGCTACGTTAAACCCATCTTGGACATGCTCATACAAGGAGACAAAATTCAGCTCCCTCCACCAAGACGAGAACCTTTGGCCGGCAGAAATGGAGAGCCCAAAGTACTGCCATTACTACCGCTACGTCCACCATGCTACACACGACTGCTACCAATTGAAACGATACATCCAACATCTCATCGACTCGAAGGCTCTGGCCATCGATTTCGAAGAGGTAACCATGGCGGCCAACATGGTGTCCATACAATTCGGCAGTTTCCCTCCAACAGAGACTCAAGAAGGTGTAGTACCCGTCCTTCTGGCGACAATGGAGATTGCTAATCTTCCACCTTCTCGGGATCAGGCTGCTGGTCTAGTGCACCTCACCACATCACGGGAGGAGGTCATGTGGGTCCATCCGGACCTGGTACTTGAGGTGACTCAGTCCACACCACCTTCCATTCGTAAGAAGAAGAGTGAAAAAGTCAGATCCTGTCGCCCAATCTCGGCAGATGTCGAAGAAGTCACGGCTGTCGTTACCCGGTCTGGGGCACAATCCCAACCTGTGGCTGGTAACTCGGCTGAAGATCATCAGCCAGCTACTGCTGACGCTCCAGGACCTTCTCAGCCTCCGACGACCGACAAGCCTAGGCCGAAGGAGACTCGCTTTGACAAATCCCTCCGAAAAGAGGCACCTCAGGGGCTGGAGAGGCCCTACAACTACGACATCTTGGCACAATTGGCCAACACACCGGCCAAATTGTCATTATACGAGCTCCTGAGACTCTCAAAAGATGTTCGCGCGGCTTTGAGCGATGCACTCCAGAATGCCGACGCCTATCTGGCTCATGTCAACCTCACAGGAGAGAGCCCGCCTGCAAATCTTCAAGACAGCGCTTGTACAGGAGCGATGCCCAACATTGTCTTCACTCCGCAAGATATGCTCATTAAGACCAACCTGCACGATCGTCCGTTATACTATACTGGATACATCGGTGACGTAAAGGTGGATCGGATGCACATTGATCCTGGTTCTTCCATAAGCATCATCCCGAAAGGTCTGTTACATCATCTCCGCATCCCTATGCATTGCCTGACGCCGACAAGCACCGCCATCAGCGGTTTCAATTCGGGCAGGAGCTACCCAATTGGGAAGATTCGCTTGAAGTGCCAAATTGGCGATCTTCAGTCAGAAGTGACCTGTTACGTCATAGATATGGATACTTCATACAATATTCTCCTGGGGCGCCCCTGGATACACGATTACATGATCGTTCCTTCCACGCTGCACCAATACTTCAAGTATGTCGACAAGCACGGCTTAGTAAGGACAGAATTTGCCGACATCGATCCCTTCAAAGGGGTCGAATCCTACTACTCGGACTCCTGCCTATACGAGAAGTCAAAGAGGCACTTGGATGAAGATGTGCAAGCTCGAACTGAGGCGGCCACAGGATCAGAAGAACCTCTAACGATCCACCTCCATGCTCGCAAACCTGGCAAATCTGCACCCCTTACGGCCGCTCTGCGTAAGGACGCAATCATCCTCGTGGCACAAGAAGGGCAAATGATAATCCGGCTGCCAAGGTTCGGCCAAGCGCGGAGACCCACAACGGAGCCACTGATAATCAGACTACCGAGAGCCGGCCAGCCACAAACAAAAAAGCTCAATCCCTCTGATAAGCCAATGACGATACGTCTTTCCAAGAAGAATCATTATCTCGATGTAAAGTCTGGGGCTTCTAGCGAGCCAACAACTCCCCGCCCAGCATCGAGTATCAAACTGGGGGTCGCTAGTTTGCCAACAACTCCATGTTCGGCCCCACCAACAGAACCCCTGATGATCAAGCTGTCCAGGTCATCCTCTCAGTCTTCATTTATACAGGAGGTGGCCGAAGAAGAGCCAAAACTGGCCAAGTATGTGGCCGCCCATACTGATGTTCCCTCTGCAGATGATGTAATCCCGCTAGAAAAGATACCTTTCTTCATCAATAAAGGGCTATCTTTGAACTACCTCGAGCTTAATAAGCTTTGTACAATGTATGCTATGGAACACGGTATAGGCACTCACCTACACATACAGGTGACAAATGTTTACACCGCAAACCAGCTTACTCTAGTGGAAGACGCTTACCGCATAATCGAGGGAGAGGACCATCCAATCATCTTGGCCGAAAGGATGATCCACAACCCTTCACCATAGAGAAGGTCGATCTTGAATCAGATGCCGGAAGACTGCCTCTGTATCTTTATAGCCCCCAATCCAAATATCTCATGCAAAAATAGGGGTATAATCTGGAGACTACGCCAGGCTTGAACTACGGTACTGGTCGACGATTACCTTTAAAGCTACCAGTCCCGGCTGGCAAACCATGGGACTACTACAGCAAGACCCGGTGTGGATTAGGGTACGTTATGCCCGCAATGACCCCTAAAAGTTCAGATGAGGAATGCGACTGGCATTCACATTCAACCGGGTCACCAACTTCTGATTCGGATGCCAGCATCGGAGACGTATTCAGATAAGTCTTGTCAGTCAATATGGCATTCGCCGACGCTTACGAAGAAGATGAAGACATTCCTGAAATCCTCGAGTTGGAGCCGTGGGTCCAACCGTTGGATACACAATAGGAAAAGCGGTTCGAACAGAAAGAACCTCCTACTGAAGATAAAGTTATACAGGTCGACCTCGGCAGCGAATCTTCTCCAAAACCAATCTTCGTCAGTAAAGGCCTGACAAATGAAGAGCGAGAATCGCTATTGGAACTTGTCAAAGAATATATTGATGTGTTCGCCTGGAGCTATGAAGACATGCCAGGATTAAACCCCGAGGTTGCCCTTCACAAGCTCAACATTCGGCCAGATGCAAAGCCGGTCAAACAACAACAGCGACGCTTTCGCCCGGGCATCATTGATGCGATCGAAGCCGAAGTCAACAAACTGATAGCCAGCGGCTTCATTCATGAAGAATAACATCCAGACTGGGTCGTCAACATAGTACCGGTCCTCAAGAAGAATGGGAAGATTCGAATCTGCATCGACTTCCGCAATCTGAACGAGGTATGTCCCAAAGATGAATTTCTCCTCCCTATCACAGACATCATGATCGACAACACATGTGGCTTCGAACGCATGTCATTCATGGATGGTTTCTCGGGGTACAACCAAATCAAGATGCCTCCTGACGACGAAAAGCATACATCATTCCGAACACCGATTGGCACATACTGCTACACAGTCATGCCTTTCAGTTTAAAGAATGCTGGCACCACATATCAAAGAGCCATGAGTATCATCTTTAGAGGCCACTTACGCAAGACTGTGGAGTGCTATGTTGATGACATCGCCGTCAAGAGTCGCCATAAGGAAGACCATCTGCAGGATCTGAGGACGGTATTCGACCTGATGCGAGCACACAACCTGAAGATGAATCCCACAAAATCCTTCTTGGGCATATCCAGCGGAAAGTTCTTGGGTTTCATCATCACCTCCCAGGGTATCCACGTAGACCCTGAGAAGACGAAGGCAATCATGGAGATGGGTCCCCCGAAAAATCTTCGAGAACTTTGAGGCCTCCAAGGGAGGTTAGCTTACATCAGGAGGTTCATTTCCAACCTCCCCCGATGTTGTCAGCCATTTACCCATCTCATGAAGAAAGGCATTTCGTTCGTATGGGATGAAGAATGCCAACGTGCCTTCGACAGTATCAAAGAATATTTGTCGAACCCTCCAGTCCTGGTGGCCCCGGTTGCTGAAAAACCATTCCTGCTCTATGTACGAGCAATGGAGCAATCCCTCGGCGCTCTGCTAGCACAAAACAATGATACAGGCCATAAACAAGCTATATATTACCTCAGCCGAATGATGATTGGGCCAGAGCACTGATACACCGCCATGGAGAAGGAATGCCTCGCCCTGGTGTTCGCCATTCAAAAGACGCGATACTATGTCACAGGACAAACCATACATGTGATCTCACGAGTCAATCCTCTCAGGGTCCTCATGACTAAACCGGGGGCACTCAGCTCCCGCCTTGCCACATGGGCAATATTGCTGTCTCCTTATCATATGATCTTCGTCCCGTAAAAGGCTGTTAAAGGTCAAGCCTTGGCAGACTTTTTAGCAGCCCACCCAGTCTCGGAGTCGTCCAGAGTATATGAAGGAATCCCAGATGAGGTCGCCGACTCGTATGCAATCTCTCACGATGATATATGGCGGATGTTCTTCGACGGTGCCTCAAGGACCGGACCTAAGGGCAACATCATCGTCGGAGTCGGGGTGGTGCTGGTTTCTCCTACCGGATTGGTGATCAATCGCGCTTACTCCCTCACGGAACCCTGCTCTAATAATGCGACCGAGTACAACGCTTTAGTCATTGGTCTCCAACTTGCAAGAGAGCTGGGGGTAGAATATCTTGAAGCATACGGTGATTCACAGTTAATCGTCAATCAGATCCGGGGTTCATACGAAGTTCACCATGAAGACATGATCCCCTATCACCAAATAGCGATCAACATCATCTCGTTATTTGAAGGGTTCTTCATCGAACACGTCCCCAGACTCCAAAATATTGAAGCCGATGCCTTAGCTGGCCTGGCCGCTTCCCTAGCAGTTCTGAACTATGCTCATCAATCGGTGGATGTGATAGGCTATGAACTGGTCTGTCCTAAGAACAATGTTCAATTCGTGGCGAGTTATTCCGCTCAGACGATCGACGAAGCACAAGACTGGAGACAACCATTCATTGACTTCGTAGTCTATGACATCCTGCCCGAGAACCCAAAGGAAGCCACCTCTATCAGAAGGCGTTCTCTTAGATTCTTCTACGATATAGAGACGAAAATGCTGTATCACCGATCCTACGATAGATTATTGCTTCGATGTCTGTCAAACACGGAAGCCAAAGAAGCCGTACGCGAAGCTCATGACGGTGTCTGCGGGGTCTATCAGCCTGGCCCAAAATTGCAAGACCGTCTTCGCCGAATGGGCTACTACTGGCCCACGATGGTAGCAGATGCGATAGACTACGCAAGAAAGTACAAAGCCTGCCAAGTCCACGCGGACTTCGTTCACCAGCCATCCAAATTTCTACATCCGATAGTGGCATCCTGGCCATTCGAAGCATGGAGAATGGATATCATCGGTCCGATCGCTCCACCTTCTTCCCGAGGATATTGCTTCATACTTGCTATTACAGATTACTTCTCCAAATGGGCGGAAGCTGTTCCGCTTACAGAAGTAAAAACTTTAAACGTGATCAGCTTCCTCAAGCATCACGTCATCTATCGCTTTGGACTGCCCCGAAGGATCATCCACGATAATGGTCCGCAGTTCGCAAGCCACGCCTTCTATCGGTTCTGCGACAAGCACCGCATCTAGAATATTGCTTCAATGCCATACAATCCAGTAGCGAATGGGTTGGTAGAAGCATTCAACAAAACAATTATCAAACTTCTCAAGAAGTTCATATCGTCCAACAAACGCGACTGGAACGAGAAGCTTGGTGAATGCTTATGGGCGTACCGTACTACAGTCCGAACAGTCACTGGAAACACGCTATTTTCCCTGGTGTACGGGAGTGAGGCAGTCCTCCCATTGGAGACTCAAATCTCCTCGCTCCGCGTCGCTCTCACTTACCAATTGACGACGGACGATAACTACCGTCGCCGGCTACAAGAGTTGGAGGCCTTAGATGAAAAATGCCTACTGGCTCAGCAACGGATCGAGCTATACCAAGCACGCATCTCCGGAGCCTTCAACAAGAAGGTTAAAATCAGAACATTCCAAGTGGGCGATCTCGTTCTGGCAGTTCGGAGGCCGATGGTTATGACTCACAAAACCGCTGGCAAGTTCCAGCCAAAGTGGGAAGGCCCATTTATCATTGAGGCTGTATTCTCCAACGGTGCTTACCGCCTCGTAAAACAAAACGGAGACTTGCTCATGTTGCCCGTCAACGACAAGTTCCTGAAGAAGTATTATGTCTAAATCACATTCTCCAAATTCCAGATTATTGAATTATGTACCCGCCGGTACCGCTGAACTCATATTCCAAATTCCAGATTATTGAGTTATGTACCCGCCGGTATCGCTGAACTTATATTCCAAATTCCAGATTATTGAGTTATATACCCGCCGGTACCGCTGAACTCATATTCCAAAATCCAAATTATTGAGTCATGTACCCACCGGTACCGCTGAACTCACATTCTCCAAATTCTAGATTGCCGAGTTATGTACCCTCCGGTACCGCTGAACTCATATTTACAATCTCCCAGATTATCGAGTTATGTACCCGCAGGTGCCTCTGAACTCACACTCCGGTCACTCTTTCAGGTAGTAAGTCATGTATGACCATACCTCTGAACTTATTTCTGTGAAAGAGCTCCTTCCTCATGATCCACTACCCGCACTCTCAGTGCACAAAAAGGGTAACAGATCCACAAATTTTTAAAACGACCACGTCAATATTATCTCTGAGTCGTTTCACTTCCGCCAAAAACAAATCATCCCTCTGCATAGAACTTCCATGTCCTCATTACCTCTGAGTCGTCCTATGTACCCCTTCATGGAGCCCACTCCTGCCATGTCCTCATTACCTCTGAGTGGGAAGGCTCCATCGAAGAAACCCTCATATTTGCCATGTCCTTATTACCTCTGAGTAAATATGTTGGTCCTTTCTCGACTTATTATCTGTACCAAAAAAAAACCCCAGGGTACGCCAAGGATAATAGGTCCATAAATGTCCTCTGTTAACCACAAATGTCCTCCGTTGAGTCCACTCCTGCCATGTCCTCATTACCTCTGAGTAGGAAGATTCTGCGGTAAAAAAAGCCCTCATACTTGCCATGTCCTCATTACCTCTAAGTAAGTATGTTGGTTCCCTTTCATCCTATTATCCGTATCCTAAGCCAGGGTACGCCAAGGATAATAGGTCTACAAATGTCCTCTATTAACCACAAATGTCCTCCGTTGAGTCCACTCCTGCCATGTCCTCATTACCTCTGAGTAGGAAGATTCCGCGGTAAAAAAAGCCCTCATACTTGCCATGTCCTCATTACCTCTGAGTAAGTATGTTGGTTCCCTTTCATCCTATTATCCGTATCCTAAGCCAAGGTACGCCAAGGATAATAGGCCCACAAATGTCCTTTGCTAAGTTTCTTAGTACAGGCCTATCATTTCTCATCATGCCCCGGGAGCCCAGCTGCTCCATGGCATTCTTTCTCCCGCTACCAGGAACGTCCATGACCACCTTACCGTGGAACTGTTCTAGGTATCCCCATCAAACTTGTTATCTATACCTAAAACCCAGGTATGCCAAGGGTAACAGGTCCACAAACAGTCCCCCAGTGAGGCAAACACCTCAAAACCACAAACACAATACAAATGAAGGGTAAGATGAAACATACTCTTTATTTGAAAGTCAAAAAGCACTACATGTTCTAGGGACAACATCCCATTTAAAGAAAGGAAAAGAACAGAAACAAAAGAAGAAGAAAAAGGCCGGCTATGGTTCGGCATTACAAAATTCCAGGAGGCGGTTCTTCACCAAGGTAGTCCCACGTTCAATCCGCTGTTTAGCTCGGCGTTCCGCTTCCTGGGACAACCGCTCCTCATTATCCAAGTCCATGTGTGCCCGCCAGTCGTCCTCCAACTTTTACAGGGCAATTTCCAGATCAGCTGAAGCTCGATTAACTCTGCCAGCCTCCAGGATAATTAGCCCCCTTTCGGTATGGGCAGCCTCAAGCTCAGACTCCAAGAAAGCTAACTTCCTCTGAAGCTCAAGGATCTGCTCCCGTGTGTCAATGATCCCACGGGAGGCAGTCGCTTCCCGAGCTGTAACATCTTCACTCTCGCGGCTCAACTGATCATATCGATCAGACAGATCGCGGAGGTCCTTCAGTATGGCTGGCCTGGTGTCATGCCCCAGAACCAGAATACTGGAGAGCGGGGGCGGACATAGCCAACTACGTATATTGAAATTGAATACATCTCAACTATACGGTCACGGCTGTCTAGATATGAGGGTTTACTACAAGCCAGCAGTCTCTTAAGGTCAAGCCTATTGTCTCAATCTCAAGCAATTAACAGAGTTACAAGATATTAGAGCATTAAATATATATATATATATATAAGGCGTCCCAAATATTATATATTGGATGATCATGAAGCTAGTCGTACAAAATGATAGGACTAGCAAGAGTTCAGTCATACATGATCAACCCTAGGATTTGTTAATCATGTTTACAGCCCGTAGGCAGACAGTAAGTAAATATGTATCGAGCTAACAGGTGCTCGTCGGCAAACGCCTCAAAAAGAATAAATTTACATATAAGTGGGTGAAAACAAAAAGGAAAAAACCCACTCGTAGCCCGGGTTCCGTCTAGTGTTCACCATTGGGCTGGAAGCTTGGTAGATCCCCGGGAGCTGTTCCGAAATCTTGCCACACAAAACCAGCTGGGTCAAACCCCAGAAAGAGCAAGTGCCACAAAGAGGCCACAAATAAGAACAAAAGCCATCATATCAGAACATAAAGAATAAAAGAAGGTACAAGTAGTAAAGTATACAGGACGATAAATGACTAGGGACGTGGAACCATTCCGGGAGCCAGGTTACAATCCTTAAACCAAACAAGGACCGGGATTATACCCCTTCGCCTGAATAGCTCACTGTCTCTACCCATTTATCGTTAGAGATAAGTAAAACAATCATGATCAAGAGTCCCAGGTACAGGGGCTAGACAAGACTTAGACATAGCTGGACACCATTCATTCACAATCGGCCAAACAAGTACTACGGCTTACTACTTTAACTAGCTAGGGTTATCACAAGCCTAATTACTAACAAGATGCAAGTGAGAATTTCCAGTCCCAAGCCCTGCAGACCATCCGGTTATCCTTCCGCGGGTTGAGAGTTATAGGTGGGTACATTGCCCGGGAGACAAATGTACCCTTAGGTGACTTAGAGGGTGCAACACATGACAGTGTGCTGGAAATGTGCTCTACTCGTCGGCAAGCTACAAGTCCATTAAAGCGCCCAGATAACGAGATTGCCTGTGACTGGGAATTCTCTATATTCTAGTTTGATCTAATCATTAGCCTAATCCAATTCAGCGCGAGTCCCTAGCCGTGGTACCCAGGAAGTCACGTCCTAGACATGATGCAAGACAAGACAAGTGGATTGTACAAGCAAGCAAGCAGGAACACCCACAGTGTCAAGTTGATTATATGAGTCAAGTTACAAGTTACAAGTCAAGTTAAGTCAGGAGTGCGCCGCCATGGGTCACTATCAAGTTATCAAGATAAATCATGTCAGGGTACTTGTCAGGAGCGCACCACGACGGGCCACTATCAAGTCAGGTTGGTCATGTCAGGAGTGCACCACTACGGGTCACTGTCGTGTTATGCTAGTTCCTTGCCATACCAAGCCATGTACAATAGTCATTCCAAACATATTAAGTAAAATCAGTTCATGACAAAAGGTTGTGCAGGGTATGTAGTGCGCAGGGTGCCAAGTGCCAAGATCAAGAAATAAATGAATTCATCATAGACAAGTAGGTTGTGCAGGGTATGTAGTACATAGGGTGCCAAGTGCGCAGGTGTCAATTGCACAGGGTGAGCTGCGCAGGGTACCAACTGTGCAGGGTGAGCGGCGCAGCAGATGGATTACGCTGGATCAGGTTGCACAGGAATGGATGGCGCAGGGTCAGATTGCGCATGAGTGGAGTGCGCAGGGATAGATTGTGCATGAGCAGACTGCACATGAGCGGACTGCGCATGAGCAGACTGCGCATGAGCAGACTGCGCATGAATCCATGCGCACTCGGGTTGAGCGCAGTTCGCCAAGAGGCAAGCTGCGCGGTCGACGCTGCGCTAAGGAGCGCTGGCCGAGGGGGAATGCGCAATCCAGCCCTGCGCTAAAGAGCGCAGGCTGCTGTCTTCTTCTCCAGGTCGAGAAGAAGACTCCAAGAACTCTAAGGTTCAAAACTTCATAACTTAGTCAAATCAAAACCAAATCTAGATTTTCAAAGTTCTAACTTGAGTAAAATTGAATTCTCTTCCACATGGAAGCATCAAAACATGCAAAAATCGAAGTTAAATAGATCAACACCAAGGATTTTTGAAAATGGTTAAAACCTAGATCTAGAAGAATGAAAGCTCCAAATCACAAAATGTCAAGTTCTAAAGTTGTTCTCCATGGCCTAATCTAGTTAATGGACAAATAAAAAGTGGTGCTTATTTGATGGCAAGGTGCACTTGCCTATGGGTTGGGGAGTTGTGTGGAAGAAGGAAGAAGAAGAAGTCGAAAGAAATTAATGGAGTTATGGAGGAGAGAGAAAAAGTTGGTGGGTTTTAATGAGGGTGGTTGTGATGAAATGGAGGTGGAGAATAGGCTAAGGTGTTCCACTCATGATGAACCAAACCAAACCAACTCTACAAAAAAATAAAACCAAGCCATGGTCCAAAACCCATTTACGAGAAACCAAAATCCGCAAGTCGAAAAAATAAAATACATACCAAAAATCAAATTACGAGTACAAATACGAAATACAGGAAATAGGGGTGACACCTGGTCTTATCCCGAGCAGCCCTTATCTTCTCTACAGCAGCTGTGAGGAAACCGCGCTCCTGATCTATAGCAGCAGACAGATCAGCCTGCCGCAGCACCTGAAGCTGGGCCACCAGCTGATCAGCCTCCAGCAATTTCGTCTCCAGAAGTGCAGTTACCCCTGCCCCAACAGAAAGAGTCTTAAGGATATCAATATGACCCTGGGCACATTGCCGGACCAAGACAAAAGAGGTCCCTCTTTCCACAGCAGCCGCTACCTCCCTCTTCAAGTGACGATAAAAGCTGGCTACCACGTCCTATAACGCTTCGTCCAGAACCTCTGTAGAGGACAGCGTCAAAGGAAGCGTGGCCGGCAACGTCGAATGAGGTGCGCTAGAACTTGCCACCAAGGAGACAAATTCCGAGCAGAACGATGCGCGGATAGCGGCTAACTCTTCCTCCGCCACCCGAAGAGCTTGGACACTTGGCAGGGCAGAGAGGTCGACTCTCGAAGCCACCTGAGCAGAAGAGGATGCAAGGACCATTGTCTCCTGCCCCGGCTGTCCCATCACCGGACTTTTCGAACTCGAGCCCGCCGGAGGCCCCTCAAGACGAGCCGGAAGGGGAGGGGGTACGCTCCTCTCCTCCAGTACCCCTTTGGCAGAGCCTGTCTCAATAATGTCCATCATCGACACTGGAGAGGTAGGACCTGTATGTCCAGAGCAACAATCAATTGATGTAACCCGAAGGATGTGATGATAGAGCAGATAGGCCTCATCGCAAGTTAAGATTCGGCTTATCTTACCAGGGGAGGAGCATGGAGGCTGCAGCTCGCTCGCAGCTGACATGGTCTCCTCAGGCTGGCTCTTCTGTCCCAGCCACCCCGGAGGGAGATACGACTCGATCAGCGTTATCTTGATAAAATTCAGCAATTTCAGGGACAGGTTCATCGGAGCCCCCATCATCTCGAGTCACGACCTCGGCAACTTGAGATTCCTCTTCTTCTGACACCTACGAGAGGGAAGGAAAATGATTAAGATCAAAACTGGAAGAAAAGAAGAACTGAATAAAAATGGTAGTAACTCGCTTTACCTCCAAAGCGGGGTCGACCTCCTCGCTTCTCTCCCTTATAGTTAGCCTGCGATGTCTAGTCGCAGCCAATTTTTGAGAGTGAGGAATACCGCCAATAGGGAAGATTTGTCTGCTACGCTTCCGTACAGAACCAGGTGCGACGGGTGGCTGATCCGCCACCATCTCATTTAACGAAACAGGCGGCTGATCCGCCCCAACATCTTCTACCGAAAAGGAAGAGTTATCTCCATCACGCTCATCGTCCTCATCATCCGCAGTGGTGGAGTCTAAGTCTGGCATTTTGACTCTATTCTTCTTCTTTTTTCTCGTCTTGGCCCCTTGGGGCTTCTCATCCAAGCCAGTACCAACAATAAAACTGGTACCTGGACTAAAACCGATGGGGAGCTTGTTTGCCATGACATGGTACAAGGCCGCCATATACAAAATCTCTACCGACGCCTCAATAGCAGGAACCGAAAAAATGGCACGGGTATAGAATGTATCATAGTAGCCGAGGCTCCCGTCGAGAAGAGATAGCTTATCCTGATAAAAATAACCGAAAGAGTCGGTTTTACTCCCAAGTTTCTTTCCGAAGTCCTCAATCCCCGTCGGTAGAGATTAAGTCCGCCTCCCGGGATTGAGGACTTCGGAAAGAAACTCGGCCTGAGGCTCCCGTCGAGAAGAGATAGCTTACCCAGTCCTTTGTGTGGGGAGCATTCCCTTTCGAGCTGCTTTCCTTCTTGGCTATCTGCTGGCACGTGCTATAGTGGCACAGTATTTCCTGATAAGTAGACACGAAGCCCGGATATCGTTCTTCCATATCTTCGAACTCCTCATTCGTAGGAGTGTATACTTCAAAAGCTTCATCCCCCCAAGGAAGCTTGGAAATCACGTGCATCTCATGGAGTGCAAGCCCCATTTCCCCTACAGGGGTATAGAAGGTTCCCGTACGACAGTTGTACATCTCCAGCAAAGCCATGAATAATTTTTTATTTACAGGTAAACCGTGGCTGGTGCCCCGAATAGCGTGATAAAGACCAATCTCACGCAGAAAAGCCTCATACTTTCGCGAGATCCACATAGACAGATTGATCCATGAGGGGACGGGGTGTATCCAACTTAGGAGCGCCAACCGGCCAACTGGATAGGAGCCTTTCCGAGCAAGTTGGTTCAGAAAAGTATCGGCTGAAGAAAACGTGAAATTGGGGCCCGGCACATTCAAAAAAGTACCCGGGGCCAATCCCATTACATAACTGCTGGCATGTACCTTGCCCGCACATCCTGACTTCATGCTGTTGTTGTAATAGATCTCGCCCACAAACATCCCATTTCGGGTATGAGTCAAAGACTCTTCCATCTTCCTGTCCAGCGGGAGCATATTGAACCAAGATAGTGGAAAGTGACGCTCCATTTGAGGGATACGGATCGCCATCCCGTTAGAAATGAAGCTCCTGTTCTCCGATATATCCAGAACTTGATTGTTCTTCACAGTCAAAGCGTCTCCAAAGAAGAATGCAGGTTTCAGGTATTCCCCTTTCAATTTTCCCGAATTCATCATGGCACATAGGAAGTAGAATGGTTGGTTCTTGAGGGCATTTAACCTCGTCAAAGGCTTGTCACTAGGAAGCTGGTCCGCTACATACCGAACTATCTGGTCGTACCTGTAGCCCATAGCGGCTTGAGCATGACCCACTAGAGGTTCCCCCGCAGCATTAACTGAAAAATTCACTGAAAAAAGAAGACAAAAGAAAATAATTAAAAAGATGGACAAGGAGAACTGATGGGTGTTTTCGAGCTTATGCGGCTCCAACTTAATGGAGCCTCATGCGGCCTAACTCAGAAAAACACTTATGCGGCTCCGTTCAGAAAAGGTTCATGCGGCAGTGCTCTCACATGGCTCTCAGAGTTCAGATAAGTTCATGCGGTTCACACGATAAACAAATTTGTGCGAGCCTATGCAGCTCAGCGCAGCTTATACGGCCCCGATAGCGCAGTGCTTATGCGGCCACAGTAGCGATTCTCATGCGGCTCACGGCTCGAACATGAGACGTACATGCGGCACACATGAAGATGAAGGCTCGCGCATAAAGCATGCGACGTAGCCACAGCAGTTAGGGTTTTAAGCTCACATAACGTCCTTACCAGTAATAGGGGGTGGACGTCTGGGTAAACTGCGGGCACGTCGGCTGGTGGAGGAGCGGCCACAGTCGAAGTAGAAGCAGCTTTCTTGTCCTTCGCCGCCGCAGCCGACGAAGACGCCGCCTTCTTACCCTTCGCCGCAACAGTCTTCTTGGGAGCCATCTGTGATCGAAGAAGAGGTTAACAATCGGGGCAGGAAAGGTTTGAATGAAAGGAGAAAGTAAAGAAGTTTCTTCTCTTAATTTCTCTTATTTATAGGAGGACAAAAGAGGGGGGGTGACATGTAGACCAATAACCACTTCGGGTCGTGTGCTGCAGCCAAAACAAAACCGACTCCTCGGATTTCTCCCCCTCTTTCATAAAGGAGATTCACCCAGGGCATAAAATTCAAAGATTTAATGAACCGACTGTAGCTCCCCTTCCCAAAAATTCTTGGAATATTTTATTTTATTTATTTGATTAAAATGGTGAATTATGATTTTATAAATAATTATTTAGTTAATTATTACGGGAGAAGATTTTAATTATGGTTGAGTTTTGAAGTACAAGACGGCTAAGAATCATGGCACGGCTAGTGCAGTAGCGTGCTTTGACTAGTGTTTAGCCATGGTAGGAGAATGCAAAGCCATTTGAGTATCCTAACTAGGAAAACCAGATTAAGTTGCGACTTAACCCCCACCGATGAACTATTTATTTATTAATTAAATATATTGATTTTAGATGACCCGATTGTACCAACTTAGTCCGAACTGGGCCCGAACCGAATCCAAGCCTTTGTAGGTATGTAGTGAGACCAAGGACGACCATGTAGGCATATTTTATGTATGTACAAAATTTCCTAAATTATTTTAGGTATTGATGTGCATTTTTAACTATTCGAATGGTTGTACAAAATTTAGTATTTTTATTATTAAATATTATTTTATAATATTTTGTACAATTTTCTGGACCCGGATAAGGGTGAGTAGTATGGATTCACCAAACCACTAGTTAAGTATTATTTTATTATTTTTATTGTGATTGAATAAATATATTTATTACCATTAGATATTATGATTATTAGTTAATTGAGTATTTATTTATAGATGAGGTGTATATATAAATGGATGTGAGTATATATAGATATATGTATATAAATATATGTATATGTGTGT